>JACXGK010004047.1:16510-40883 GCA_016801125.1 Novumbra hubbsi | reverse complement strand
ATGCTGTGTTGTTTGTCAGTTGTGCACTCTGCCATGCTGTGTTGTTTGTCAGTTGTGCACTCTCCAATGCTGTGTTGTTTGAAGCGAAGTTGCCCTAACGATCGTTTCAGATTGGTTTTGTGGCAGCAGCCATGCACATCGTATCATGCTCTTTGTCACACAGACAATAATGGTTATTGTTTGACCAAACTGGACATACCTTCACCGTTAAGAGAAGTTTTATGTTTCAGACCGCCTGTACCACTCCCTGAAGTCTACTCAGATTATCAGACCTTAGCAGAGCTGGACCGCCTGGCCAATAGGAGCCTGTCTCTATAGCCATGCCAGACCGCCTGGCCAATAGGAGCCTGTCTATAGACCGTCTGGTCAACACCTGTGGGTGTGCATGCTCCGCTTAACGCTGGTCAGGTAGAGTGTTGGTCACACACTGGCCTTCAGTGTTCTATGGGCCGCTGGTAGGAACCCGGGTTGTTCACCCCTCTCTCCCTCTGACGCCCACAGACCTTCCTCTGTCTCGCCCCCTCCCCCATCTCCCCTGCTCACACACCTTTTGCCCCCCCCCCCCCAAGCTGCATTACTACGCATTGGGGATTCAGCGAGGAGAATTTCAATTTGGAGCTTGCATGTTATGTATGCCCGTTTCCCTCTGTTGGCAGAGTTTCTTTTGGTGCTTGCATGTTATTCTCTTCTGTCTCTCTGTTTTGATTTATTTATTTCCAGGACTTTTTGTTCCTTCGGAGAGAGGGAAAGAGTACAAGTGCCATGGGCCGGATTGAAACAAACGCTGCAGCAGTACATGTGTACTGGAGACAGGGGCACCATGTCCTGTCTGCCTGGGGCCCCAACAGTGTACACACACACACACACACACACACACACATACACGTTCACGTTCCAGGCTCTTTGTATATTTTCTGCAGTGACAGGGATAATCTGTGGTCAAGGCCAAGAAAGAAGACACAGCTTTATATAAGTGGATGCTCTCCCAGATCAAAGGCGGTTTCAGCTGGCTTGCATGAAGGCTACTTTTGAGGAAAAACACTATCGATGGGCTTTGGGTTTTTTTACCAGCTGAGTTGAATGAGGGCTACATGAAATTATTTATACATGTTTTTGGGGGGGTTCTTAAATGCACATTATCCAGTATACACACGTATCACACATTTCCATGGTACATGCATGTACTTTATGGGTGTGTTTTTGTGTTGTGATAATAATTCTGCATTTGTGAATTCAAATCAATGCCAGACGTCCATAAACACTGAGAGTGGCCCTGACCCTGTGACCCTAAAGTACAGTGACCCCCTTTTTCATCGTTCCTAAAGTCCTGTGTCACACCACATTTAGTCACGACAAGCATTTGAACTCTCGCTCTCACAGCCTCACCACAGCCTCAAGTGTTTCCCCCCTTTTTTTTACACAGGTTTTTATTTCCATTTCTTAGTTTTTTTTCACCACACATTTGTTGGCCAAAAGGAAATGAAGGGGGGTGGGGGGGTAGGACGTCTAACCTACAATAATTCCTGTTAAACTTCAGACTTCAGCAAACTGGAGTTTGGGGTAAAAGTCCCTGCAGTCGTACGAAGCCGTAGTCAAATTGCGACCATATGGGGTATTGACGCTGGAAGGACTGCGGGGCTTAAGCATTGACAGCTCTCCTGGCTGTGCGGCCCTCTGGAGGGCGATGAGGCGGACGAGAAGTGAACTGTGCATACATTCCTTTTGCGGAGGTGCCATTGTACAAGCCTCTGTGCCATATCAGTCACACATCCTACTTGTCTGAATAGAGAGAAGGTTTGTGAACCTAGCCCCCCTGTCCGCTGGAGAAAGTACGCTTCGAGCGGCCATACCGCTGCCATTTTAACTCCTACAACAGCAGTTTTGGGGTTTGGCCTCGTCTGGATCTAATAACGACATTTTGTGTTTACAGTACGGCTGGACAAAGCCTGCACCAAGTCCTCAGGGCCATGGGTGTTTTTCAAGTGGTCTTAGTTGGACCACCACATGCAATTAGGTCCCCAGTTTATCTCCAACATCGAATCCCACGTTTTCCCTCTTCCATTACTACTACTACTACAAAGGTTCTCCTTTTTTGGGGGTGGATCAAGTGGGTTTACTTTCTCTGAAGTGTAGTGGTGGCTGCTTTTCTGGTTCTTGTTTTTGAAATTGTCTTTAAAAACCATTCAGTCTCTCAAATCCACGGCTGGTGTCCGCAGCTCTTCCGTGAGCCGCTGAAACCGAACCACAGTCATTAGGGAAAGGATCAGTCAGAGGTGTTGATCATAACTGTCGTGAGGTGGATTATAGATAATCTTAGTTGGAGGCCAAACACACCGGCAAATCACTTTGCCCACAAAGCACAGACCTCTGTAATTTGGGTTTCCTGAGATGGTTTAGTCAGATTTGATGCCAGTCATGCCCTGCCACTGATTAGAAAGGAAATACAAGATGCATTACCCAAGATGCATTATACAGAGACGCACACCAACCAAAGGATACATAAAATCATGCCCCCTCCCACATAATGGATATTGTCTGACCCTATCGGAAGTCTCACATTTCCAGTAACCAGGCAGGGTTTGTCACTGAAACCACAACTTGTTTGTGTTGGAGATTACTTTGTAGTAATCTGTAGTCCAGCCTGGCAGCGCCCTGGTAGGTCTGGAACCAGACTCAAACAAAAAATGCTAATGTTCTCAGTGGAAAAAGTAACATTTGAAAACAAGGCAAGACTGGATTAGACGTTTCCTCTTGGTAAAGCATGTTTGTGTTCGCGCTAAAGGTACTGTTTGTGTTTGTGTGTGTGTGTGTGTGTGTTTGAAAAGCCTTTTATCTTCTCTCTCGTTATGTTAACATGCATTTTTATGCTGCATTTTCCAAACATATCCAATTGAAACCCTTGACTATTAGCTCATTTAAACTTGCACATATCGATATGCTTGAGACACAACAGTACCTTCTGAGGAAGCAGGCGCCATATTTCAAATAGAGGCCCCCCTGGAGGTTTACAAGTGTCAAGACAAGTGTGTTTGAACTGTGTTAATGCAGGTGTCAATTGAAACTATATGGATATTATTATGGAAACGATGAGATGCATTACACACGTTTATTATTTATATTATTCATGTTAACCCCTCCATCCAACCCATCATTGTTTGTACGACTCTGGTTGACCTACGCACTGGCTACGCACTTATAGATTTATTACGCGTGCCCTATGCAGACGCATTTGACATTGACATTTGACGTTTCTGAAGGAAATGCCAAATAAGGGCGTATGCTCCGCCCCCTCTCCAGGGAGTCAACCAATCAAATGAATATGCGCCTTAGGGTCAGATCCACCTCTAAGACAATTTTGAGTCTTTTTTTTGTTTGTTTTGCTAGGCTAACTAAATCATGGTACCGAAATGAAAACCTTGCTGGCTAAGATGACTGCGTAACACTTTTTGTTAACACGTTATATGATGTCACATCAGCTATTTAAAAAAAATCTTGCATCTCAGTTTGCCATTAAATGTAACCGACTAGCTGCGTCGAAAGCAACCAGGCAGTGCCATGTCAGTGTAGGAGATTCACGTTCGGCCTGCTTTCCCTACAGAACGCATGAGAAGGGCTTCTGTCAGCCCTACAGGGGCATCGCCTGTGCCCGCTTCATCGGCAACCGCAGCATCTACGTGGAGTCGTTGCAGATGCAGGGAGAGAGCGAGAACCGCATCACAGGTGAGGGACCATCCTTCCAATGTCGTCCCCCCCCCATCCCCCAGGTACACATCTACGTGCCCATTCTTAGCTGTAGCTGTCAGTGGGGCGAGAACATTGTCAAAATTGTCCAAAGTTTAAGCTATTGCCCGTTTTGCCGTATGCTCTGGAGAACTCCCGTCTCTTCTCTATTTTTGCGGGGAGTCATACATCCTGGGGAGAAATGCCGGAGATGGTCACAAGCTCTGCTGGAGTACAAATGATGTCTATGTTTCTCTCACTCTTTGCACACAAACACACATGCATACATAAAACATTGATTGTATTGACCTTAATTCAAATTTGAACAAAAACTGAATCTACCACCGCTGTTGTCCACTGGGCGTGTTTCATGCTTTCTTTACCAGTCGTTTTGGAGAATGACACATAAGGAAATGATTAAATTTGCTCCTGTGATATAAAGATATGGATGGTATTAGTTTTTAAATGGATGCCGCTACGGCAACCGAATCTGCCCTGGTATAACGTGGCACTTATCGTTCTTTTTAATGGGGGATTTTTTTTTTTTTTAAACAGTTTTCTGGGTTTTATACCTTCGGAATGCCCGGCTCTCTACACAAAACAGACGCAGAGTTCAGTTACAGTTACCCAACTCTGTTTTCTGAGATGCCACAAGGACACAGAAAGAATGAGTATAATCTTATCGTTAAGCCTGTTAAATAAAATACATTTGGAGCAATAACTCTGTCAGAGTAAATAAAGCCCTGGGGTTCCTGCATCCCAACTCACACTCTGCCCCTCCTTAGTGCACTGCCTTTGACCGGGTGGCTTCACTCAAAGTAAACAGGGTACCGTTTGGAATGTAGCCTTGTTTGGCTGAAGTCATGCTTGGCGTGGGTTCTCTCTCTGGAAATTAAGGTCTTTAATTTCATTACTTAGATTCTTCTACTGTAGGTGATAATGTCGTACGGTGAGGACACAGTATTCTTGTCTCGGGTGGAAGACTAACGGCAAAGCAGGAAGAACATTGCCTTTGCTTACGTAGGCTCACTGAAAAGAACAAATGTCTTTCCTGATGATGATCAGAACATACTAATCTCAATGTGATCAAACAGTATATTCTGACTCTGGTCAGACACACCATCACCGGTCATCAGTTTGACAGTGGGTTTGTTTGTCCTGCATGGCCGGCCAACTAGAAACGGGCAATCCATTCATCCTCATCTTTCCACCCACATGGGCCGCAGTTTTCTGTGACTCATGCAATGTACAAAATAAGGTCTCAATATAATGTATAGCTAGAATTTATATCATACCTGTTAGGCATGGTCTCTTAAGGTCTTTGAAAGGACAGCAGCAGTTATCCAAATGCGGCCGGGGTAAAAATGCGGTCCGGGTGGTTTGCACCCAAGCCAGTAAAATACCATGCCTCTACTCCTGTTCCTCCTTCCTCTGCTCCTCCTTCCTCCACTCCTGCTCCTCCTTCCTCCACTCCTGCACCTCCTTCCTCAGCCGCGTTCACAATGATCGGCACGTCCACCCAGCTCTCCGACCAGTGCTCCAAGTTCGCCATCCCGTCCTTCTGCCACTACGTGTTCCCGCTGTGCGACGAGGGGGCCCGGGGCCCGCGGCGCCGCCAGCTGTGCAGGGACGAGTGCGAGGCGCTGGAGAACGAGCTGTGCCACACGGAGTACACCATCGCCCGCTCCAACCCGCTCATCCTCATGCAGCTGGAGTTGCCCACCTGCAACTTGCTGCCTTACCCGGGCGGGCCTGACGCCGCCAACTGCATGAGGATCGGGGTGCCCCTGGACCAGCTGGGACCATGTAAGTAGACATTTACTTTGGAGTTGCCTGGCGACGCTCCTTCGCTGAACTGCCCGAGTTGGCGAGTGAGCGGAATCGCAAATGGATTGGACCATTTTGTGAAGCTGAAGGAGGGACTCCTAAGGAAATGAAATTGTTGTTTAGCAGCTTGACCTTTCACACTCAATGTATGAGAGAAATCCAACCTTCACTTCAGGTTAACAAAAGTCTTCCTCAAGAACTGCGCTTGAGCTCCCCTTGCCAAGACTGTAATCGCTCTGGCTAAGGGTTAGATTCCTCTCATGATTTGAGGCTAAAAAGTTAAAGCTGATTAACAGTAATGAAAAGGTTTACCAGAGGGGCAACAATTCTGGAGGGCACTGGAGATAAATTGGACGTGAACATGCTAACGCAACACAGGGACTTCTTTGTGTAAACACGGACAGAAGGAGACATACGTGGACAGACACGGGCGGGGACAGAGACACGGGACAGAGAGATGTACAGACAAAAGGTTCTGTAGGCATATCATTACATAGCTGGGTTTCAGTGGTTTTCCATTGTGTACCTGGGATGCCCTCTTGTGGCCATGCTGGTAATTGGTATTTCAGAACATAAGGCTGGGGGCACTATATGAAAAAGATGATCTTAACACCGCTTTAAAGTTGCTTCGTCTCACTTCCCTTTCTAAGTCATCCAAAACTAACTTTCAGTCTTCGTGAAAGATTCGCCAACAGATCATAACTGCTACAACAGCAGCGGTGCCAACTACAAGGGAACGGTGAGCGTCACGAAGTCTGGCTTTCCCTGCCAGCCGTGGAGCAGCCAGTATCCCCACAGCCACCACCTGACCCCTGCGGAATACCCCGAGCTGCGAGGGGGACACAACTTCTGCCGTAACCCTGGTGGCCAGATGGAGGGACCCTGGTGCTTCACCCTGGACCAGCAGGTCAGGGTGGACCTGTGTGACATCCACCCATGCAGTAAGTACCACCAAACCACCAGGGAATTCTCCCGCGTCTGGTTGTATGATTTGTATAGGGATCACTCCTGGGCTATCACACTCAGACTTGTTTATAAACATTCGCAATTTCTGTTGTTTGTTTCTTTTTATGCTTGCCATTCCATTTATATTATGATGATGTTTTATACTACATTATATGTGTATACAGACGGGTGCAACCTCATGTCTAAAACCTTGTTTGACTCTTGACCTCCAGCGCCACCGAATAACCTAAAGAAGGAGATCCTGTACATCCTGATCCCCAGCATCGCTATCCCGCTGGTCATCGCCTGCCTCTTCTTCCTGGTGTGCATGTGCCGCAACAAGCAGAAGGACCCGACGGACACGCCTCCCCGCCGTCAACTCACCGCTTTGCCCAGCCAGGACTTGGAGCTGCCGCTCCTCAACCAGCACAAGCACCAGGTGGGTTGGCTAACATCATTAGGGCTATATACTGTAGCGAAGGCTAACTAGTGTACACTGGGTCAGTCATGGGGCAAGTAGTGTTGTATGTGGTAACTAATATCATTTGGGTGTCCTATGGGATAACTTCCGTCATGGAGTCACTAATGTCGTATGGGGCAAGTAGTGGGTTAACTTTAGTCATTTGGGTTCATTCGTCATATCAGATAATTTGCATCATACCACTAGTGTCAAATTGGTTCGCTGTTTTAATGTGTTCAACTAGTATGATATAAAGTAATCCATGTTGTATGAAGTTACCTGTGTCATATGGGGCAACCCTTGTCATATGAGCTAGCTATTGATAAATGGGGTAACTGTTTGACTAACTCTGATTCTCTGTTTTCCGCAGGCGAAGCTGCGTGAGATCAACCTCTCTGCGGTGCGCTTCATGGAGGAACTGGGCGAGGACCGCTTTGGGAAGGTCTACAAGGGCCACTTGTACGGCACGGCCCCCGGCGAGCAGACCCAGGTGGTGGCCATCAAGACCGTCAAGGACAAGGATGAGGGCACCCTGCGTGAGGAGTTCCGCCACGAGGCCATGCTGCGCTCGCGCCTCCAGCACCCCAACATCGTGTGCCTGCTGGGCGCGGTTACCAAGGAGCAGCCCATTAGCATGATCTTCAGCTACTCCGGCCTGGGCGACCTACACGAGTTCCTGGTCATGCGGTCGCCACACTCCGACATGGGCAGCTCAGACGACGACAAGACTGTCAAGTCCACGTTGGAGCAGGCCGACTTCCTGCACGTCGTGACCCAGGTGGCCGCTGGGATGGAGTATCTATCCAGCCACCATGTGGTGCACAAGGACCTGGCCGCCCGCAACATCCTTGTTTGCGACAAGCTCAATGTCAAGATCCTCGACCTGGGCCTGTTCCGGGAGGTCTACTCTGCGGACTACTACAAGCTGATGGGCGCCAGCCCCTTTCCCATCCGCTGGATGTCCCCGGAGGCGATCATGTACGGCAAGTTTTCCACCGACTCCGACATCTGGTCTTACGGCGTGGTGCTCTGGGAGATCTTCAGCTACGGCCTCCAGCCCTACTGCGGCTACGCCAACCAGGACGTCATTGAGATGGTGCGCAACCGGCAGGTGCTGGCCTGCCCCGACGACTGCCCCGCCTGGATCTACACGCTGATGCTGGAGTGCTGGAGCGAGTTGCCGGCGCGCCGCCCGCGCTTCAAGGACGTGCACACGCGCCTGCGCACCTGGGAGAGCCTGTCCAACTACAACAGCTCGGCACAGACCTCGTGCGCCAGCAACACCACCCAGACCAGCTCCCTGAGCACCAGCCCCGTCAGCAACGTCAGCATGGGCGCGCCCGGCGCCGCGCGCTACGCCGGCCCCAAGAAGAGTTCGCCCTTCCCGCAGCCCCAGTTCGTGTCGATGAAGGGCCCGATGCACCGGCCCATGCTGCCGCAACACGCGCAGCAGCTCTACATACCGGTGAACGGATACCAGCCCATGCCGGCGTACCCGTACATGCAGAACTTCTACCCCATGCAGATGTCCATGCACCAGATGGCGCACCAGCAGGTGGCGCACCACCCGCCGCAGATGGTGGCCAAGGCGGGGTCGCACCACAGCGGCAGCGGTTCCACCTCGACGGGTTACGTCACCACGGCGCCCTCGAACACCTCGGGCACGGAGCGCGCCGCCCTGCTCAGCGACAGCCCCAAGGCGAACGACGAGGACGCCGCGGACGGCGCGTCCCAGAGCGGTCTGGGCCACGGCGAGGACACCGCGGTCCCGGAAACGGAACTGCTGGGCGACAATGACCTGCCGCAAGCCGACGACATGGAGATGTACTCTGAGGCATAGAGGCAAAGTCCGGAGGACTGGGGAACGAACTCGAGCCTTAAGAGGCACTGTCAACTTAGTTAGTATTGAGTTCAATTGATGGCCAGGAATAAGTGAAGGGAACGCGTTGGATAAACAATGACTGAATGTTATTTATGTTGTTTTGCTGGCACTGGTGCATCCGAATGCTAGCAGTGTCTCAGGTTCTTCCCATGTAGGACCTCTGGCTAAGTTTCCTCATTTTGAGTAATGAACCCTGGACTGCAGCTGGGACGATTAACCAAAAATAACTGACACGAATCAAACCAACCACTTATTGTGGTTGTTTTAATTAAATTATACACTAAAATGAAAATACCTATAAGGCCCTACTACAGAAATGTGAAGTTCGAGATGAAATGCTAATGTGGGTAATTGTTAATGAGACTATTGATGGCTACAGCATTCAAAGTTGTATTAGTCATTTCAGTGGTAATATTTTTAGATGTCGTAATCTTACTGTTCAGTTTATAGAGATATTGAGATCGATTTTCGCCCATGTCGCCCAGCTCTAGCCTAAACTCTGGAGACTACTCGACAGAAAATGGAGAGCCACGTTTTCACCATTTAGGCTGCGGGTGTACACCGACCTGGACGGGGGTTTAACTTTATTGCAAGCCATTCAGAAGAATTTATGTTCTTACTGTTGCTGTGCAACTTGAAGTTTTTTCTTTTCGACAAGCATTCTTGAAGTTGCCTTGCGATGATGTTTTAAACTTTTACGTTTGGATTGGCCTTATCCAGAAACAATTTTACTGTGGTTTTAGGTAGCCGATTGATTGATTGACTTATTTTTTACTGATTTTGTTAACCGAAACAAAAAAGACATGGCAGAATGTATGGTGTATGGGCAAAACAAGCCATTGGAGCTTAGTGTCTTTAGAAACAGTATTTTGATTATGCCTTCAGAAATATATTTCATACTCGATAGTTTTATATTCCTCACTGTAGCCAAACAAGAATGTGTTACTACTCAAAGTAACATAAGTTCAGAAAGATATGTACATGTGCGGAATTTTATCATGTTTAGCTTCATTCCGTATGACTGCGTTGTTAATATTGCATTTTGAATGGATTTGTATGTTAGACATTGCTCAACGTTTTCTTCGATACCCTGCTGTACAGATTTGTAATTTATGTAATTAATGTTGTTAAACATTTTTTTCGTTGTTTAATCTCGTCTTGTTTGCAAAGATTACTTATTTCATTGCAAACCGATATTGGCTTTCATCCAAGGTGTAATTAAAAATGTTAACCATATTGTATACATCCAGCCGCATGGAGTATCCAATAAAATGATACAATATAAAGACATCAGTCTGGTTCCTCCATTTATTAAAGTCCACCAGACGTTTAGCTCTTAATCGAATGCAGGCTAACCTTTTGTGCTGCGTTTCCGTTCGCGCCATATTCTAAATTAAATAAACGTTACGGTGAACTCCCAAAGTATTTGCATAAGCATTTGGCCATGCATTCCAACGCGTCAATTTGAAATGATATTGCCTGTGTGGGTAAAGTGACTAATGTGTTTTATTTTAAGAATCAATGAATGATCAGGGACCTACTAATCTTTGCTTGTAATGTGAATTGATCAGATCAAACCTCACAATTAGTGCCACAAAACATTCTAGTGAATGTCTATATGTACATTACTGCCTCTATAATTTAACGGATATGGCAATAGAGATGTAGTGTAAATTATTAATCTCTCTGCAAACCGTGAATCTCTGTATAAACAATTCATTGTGATAAAAAAGGTACATAAAGCTCTAGGTGGTTTGCGGATAAAACTTTCTTGTCGTTAGACGTAACTTTGTGGTCAAGGAAGGTGTAGGCGTGTCAACGGACTATAAATCGTCCTCAAACTCTTAAAAAGGCTCTCAAATGGACCTCGCCATTCACTTTGCCCCTGCGCATCAGGAAGGTGGATTTCCGCACATTTACGTGAAAACAACGGACGGGGTCAGTTTGGGGAGGATGCAGACGTGCCAATATACTTCAACACTTCAGCGGAGTGCGATGTGTACGAATACAGTTGTGACCAGCAGCCGTGATGGAAAATCCGTTGTGGAGTTAAATTCTACATCTAAAGGTGGTGTAAGATCGCGCAGGCAGAGGGAATTCATACCGGAGGAGCAAAAAGACGGGAATTATTGGTTCAAAAGGAAAAGAAACAACGAGGCAGCGAAAAGGTCAAGACATCGTCGAAGAATGGAGGGGATTCTTCTGGAGGGACAAGCAGTCGAACTTCTCAGAGAGAATAAAAAACTAAAAGCAACTCTTTCGGCTGTGCAATACCGCGCACTTGGAGTGGAGGGTCGCCAAGATGGGCCGGATACATTTTCTAACCGAAACCGCTGTTCTCACCAAACATTTGCCAATGTCCCTCGCGTGTCTCCTTGGATGCTGGCACCTGCTGCGTCATTTACTGCAAATTTTGAAGTTTCCAAAGAAGTTTCGGACAACAAAAGTGCTGCTCTTCCTGGATTACCGCATAACCCAGGTTTCCTCAACGTTGAAACCTGTCGAAGAAATATAAACTGTCCTGATGTTTCACGCCTAGTATATTCTCCAGGCAAAGAATGTTTCTCCGGGGCTGGAGTTTCCGGTACTTATCCACCGGTGACAATTATAAATGACTATCAGTGCTACATGAATTCTGGTATTGCATGCAATATTGGACATTATCCTTCTGATGTATTTGATACACCATCCCGATACAGAACCGCTCCAAATGTAGGCGTGTCATTTCCAGTGATTTGGTCCAACACTCAATACTCCGATGCCCGCAGGCAGCACGGCCAAGTTGCAGAAAATGAAAGTTGGGCTAATAGGAGCACACCTGTAGATTTAGACCGCGTAGGTAAAGGAATCTCACTTGACGGCCAGAATTACAGAATGGAATCTTCGAAAAGAAATGAAACCGGCTATGATAGAACATGCACTGCTGACAAATCTAGCGGTGGGACAATATCACTTTTACCACACAAATTAAGGTTCAAAGCTAACAAATCTCTCAAGGGCCAGAATTTGATTACAGGAGTTTCTATAACCAAGAACAATGAAATAAAGAACAGTGGTCTATTTCGTGGGGAAGAACTGGTACTGTGGGATGGCACTAATCGGTCTGATGGTCAACCTGGCAAAGACAAATGTGCTCAATATTTCGGTAGCTCGTGCCATACACTGTTGCTGCCAAAAGAGCCAAAGACTCCAGAGATCATGGAAAGTTCTCCCACAACCATCGTCTCAGGTGAGACGGTTGGGAATGGACATTTAAGGCAACAGTTGGAGTCGTTATGTGCCGAGGTCAAAACCCTTAAGCAAATCATTTTAGCTAAATCAAACTGATCAAAATGAAGGGCGCTCCTAAATCACAAGCAACTAAAATCAAAGCAAGCAATTTAAATCACAGGCTGTTCCAACTTGAATTTTAATGACATCAATGCCTTTGTCATCCGGGTACTGGCTACGCACTGGCCTCATGAGGCCGAGTATTGTCCAGAGCCAAGAGGAACCCGGGGCCGACTGCACCAGTGTGTCTGGGTACTGTTGGCTAGCACGTGAAGGTCTGTGGGACCTTCCAAGGTTATGCATCGCAGACCATCACTTACCCAACGCCAAACCTGCGGGATGATGTTACAGGCTGCATAACAATCACCACGACATCACCAGACTCTTTCACGTCTGTCACGTGATCAGCGTCCACTAAAGGACATCAGGCCCTCATGCCACCCTAATGGAGTCTGTTTCTGACAGTTTCGTCAGAAACATGAACACCAGTAGCTTGTAACTTTTGGGGCTTTGGCAGTGCTCCTCCTGTTCCTCCTTGCAGAAACAAGCAAATAGCTTTATTTCTGCTAAGTTGATGCCCTTCTATGGCCCGTCCAGCTCTCCTCGTGTATTGGCTTGTTTCCTGGCATGTCCCCCATGCTCCTGAGACTGTACTGGGAGACACAGAAAACCTTCTTGCGACGGCATGTATGGATGTGCCATCCTGGGAGATCTTGACAACCTGTGCAACCTGAATGGGCTGCGGGTACTGCCTCATGCTACCAGAAATTACAAGGACACTAGCAAATTGCAAAACTAGAGTAGAATCAGTCAAATCAGCAAATGTCTGTGGCCACGACCTGCAAAACCATTCCCTTTTGGAGAGTTGTCTTGCTGTTGGGGGTTGTCTTGTTGTTGCCTCTCTGGTGTACCTGTTGTCACTTTCTTTTGCACCAAAACAGTTGACATTGATTCACAATATCTTATGCTTTGTAACTGGACAGATTGATATCCCTGAAGCTTAATTGACTTGGTGTTATACTGTGATGATTACATGTTGTTTAGAGCAGTGTATGTATGTATTTATATATATTATATATTTATATATATTATATAAATATTTGCTATTTATATATATTATATAAATATTACATATTTCCGATGTGACCTACAATAAACTAAGATGAAGTTCCTCTAAAAAGTGTTGTAGTTGTTTTTAAAAAGTATATTAATTATTTAAACATACTTTGAAATGTACATTACATGGTAACACAGACAACAGTGAAGGAGTTGCCAAAACATAATAAGGACAGCCAGGTGATGTCGCAATTTCTCTATAAAGAGCACAAGATTGCCAGCCCTAAAACAGGTGCCCTCGCACAAAAACTGTTATTTTACAAGTTATATTTTATATTCCTTTATAGCCGATACCTATTTGGAAAATTGTTCGGTTTATGCAAGTCAGTTGAGATAGTTATCAATGCTCATTTTCGATAAGTGTACTTTTACCTGACGTGGTCTTGCATATCTAGGGCAGGCTATTAAAGTGTACTTCACCTCTTACATACACAAGAGGTGTGTGTAAATTCAGTAAACCTTAACTGAATTTACGCTGTTATCAGAATTACCTATACGTTTTAAATAGGTAGCAAATAGCATCAAACTCATACAAAAAAATCTTAAAATCTGTTTTAGTCAATAGAGGGCAATCTTAAACTGGGTAATTTCGTATTTACACTGTAAGAGGTTAAATATTAGACCTATATCGCTCCCTTAGATTTATGATCGTAGGGTGTTTAACGAGGTTGCTTTGGAAACGTGAATGCAAACAAGTTAAAGTTTTATTTTTACTTATTAACTTTATTTTATTACAACACATTACCATCAATCAAATATAAACAAACAATTTACATTCTACCATCGATACCACACATCTTGTACTGTGTTCCCAGAAAAAGGTCTGACTTCGTGAGCATCAGACTGGATATATCCACTGGCATAACGAATAATTGGCTTAAATTGGATGATGCTGGATTGTAATTGGCTGCGTAGGCTGTCGCTCAGAACCCTCTGCCAATACCCACTGAATTACTAACTAAATCCATAAGCCAGCAGTCACTCGGAGAGGAAACCAGGAGACGAGGAACGTTACTCAAAATTAACTGGATTTACACTTGCAAAACTATTTTTTAGTGTATCAGAAACTTATCATTGACTCTTTTACACGTTATACGTCGGAAAACAAGAGCATCGTTTGACGGTTGAAAAGGTACGTTTTTATTTTAGGTTAACGTTGGAAACACAGCCATAGTGAAATATTTGCGCGTAATGATGTTTGACCCGTCTAGTTGGCCGCCTTAACTATTTTGTCTGTATTTGCAAAATATCTAGCTTTTTTATTTCGCGTTTTTAACTACTTTTAAAAAGTGTACATGTTATAAAACATTAGCTGTATTACATTAACTAATATTAGTCACTTTGTAATTAGCTATTTAGGTAGCTGCAGAATCAGGAGAGTTCGCTATGTAAAGAGATACGTGGGCTTTGTTAGCTGTAACGGCTGGGGAGACTTCACGTGTTGCTACGGTTGCGAGCTTTCCGTTTAATTTGATAGTTTATTCTGGATGGTTATACGGGGTATCAATATAACTACAATTAAGAATCACGCGCCGACGGAACATGGCACAATGACTTGGAATTGAGTGAATTTGCTGCGGTCGCTATGCGGATGGAAACAAATCAATATAGTATTTAACTATGCCTGTTTTGCTGGCTTTTTCGTGTATTGCTTTATATCACAGCAGTGCAGTTCAAAATGGACACTAGCCTAAATAACAGCAGTAAGACACGCATGGGACTACCTATGTGTGTTGTTTTCCTATTGACTGAACAGGCATGGGTCATTAGTGTTAAACCAATGGCCATTCCAGTGTATATTTCATAACACCCGCAGCCACTGAATTTGTTGGCAGCAAGCGGAGTACTGAACAGGCGTGCTTATTTTATAATCCTGACGCAATAAATGAATCTGGGGCAAGGGGATATTGCAGGAAATGAGAAGCCAGTATGTCCAGGACCATCTAACGGACAATCGGAACATTCCCTCGCTGTTGAATCGTTGATTAACTTCGAAGGCTGCACACAGACGGTCTAGTTTTTGCCTGTACATTTATTCGTATAGGCTATGATGACGCATAAATCAGAGCTTGCACTTAAAAATAGCCTCGGGCCCAATCAGTAATTTTAAGTTAATTTCAAAAGCAACTCCAGCATGTATGTGCATACAATATTCGCACGTGCTTTGGGAATTAAGTTAGCCTAGTGTCAATTATTTCACTGTGACCTCGGTGTCCCCTGACTGTTTATATTTTGTTGTTTTGTCCTACCACGTGTAATGATTACAGCTAGTCGCATTCCTTTGTTCCTGGTTCTCGGGAGTTAGGGATCCTGTTGTGGGCTACGCGATAGGATAATAGAGGAACTTGCCCTACAGTATATCTGTCTATTTTCTCTTCCAAATGTGTGATTAATATGTATATAATCCTAGAGGGTGTTTCGGCTACTAAAGGACCACGCCTTTAAAAAGCCCACGCATTTGTCTTGAAGATGTTTATCTCATTCGGATTTACGTAGCCTACCACTAACAGACCATTGAAGGTCATTGTCAGGGAGTCTTACCACGAGATAAAAATCTATGTTTAGGGCACTGGGTCGACCGAGCTAATAGATCTTTCTGTTCTACTCACTACCCCCCGCTAATAGAATATTCTCCTAGACTGTTTCAGTCAGCGGATACCTCTGTGGATGACATCATTTAAAGTCTGAATGGGGTCGAGCTCGCTCCAGAATTGCATAATTTTACCACTCGATTTCGCAGTTGTCACTCGAAAATGTTTCAGTAGTCAATTCCTCCAAGCTCTCGTTCAGTCATGGAACATTTTACAATCTTGTCTGTTGCAATTATTTGATTCTTTGCCTGCGGACGGAAATCGAGGCGATCTATTTAATTACTACATTTTTACATAACGACTAAACTTAGAGCCGCCCGGTTTCAGCAAGTGTCTCTTTACTTCTTGTTATCTGAATAGGCTTTCAAGGTTTAAGAGGTCACGTCATCTTTGGTGGATGTTAGCGGTGTGAACTGCCTGCAAAATAGCCTCTTAAATACTGACTGGCCACGCCATGAATTAGCTACCAGGCTTGGGTCTTGAAATTCATGAATAATCAGTTTTTTTTCATTTCTCCTATTTTTCCCCTTTCCATTGTAACTTCTAAGATAAAAGTTAAAAACGATATGAAGTTTTATATATTGTTATCACATTTGGCAGAAGCCAACTCTAACGGGATAGTAATCTTTCCCAGAGTGTGTAAATAATACATTGATGTAGTGATACATTCTCAACTAAGTAGTGTAGCTCTTGATTTGGCTTGTTCTAATTTCACTATTGGGCTGAAAAAGAATGTTACAGCATAGCCATTAGATAAGCAGACACGCCTTTTGACCTTAGTCATCTGTTACGAAAAGAAGTAGAGCTCTGGCATTTGTTTTACATTATGGCGTAACAATACCAGCTGTCCAAAGTCTTGATTACCAAATTGGTTTGCAATAATGGTGGGATGGAGGATATCATCTTAGAACCACAAACAATGTCATGTTAGTACAGTCAATATCAATCAAAATTTTCTCAAGGAGGTTATTATTGCGTCGTAATCCTAAATCCAATTTTTCAAGTTGATTTACCTAATAGATGTAAGGTTCAAGACACAGCTATAACATGATGTCTGGCTTGCCTAGAATGACATAGATTGGCTACTTCTTTTAGGGTACATGATAAGTAGATGCAGTGTATGTCCAACACGGAAATATCCTACCAACATCCTACTAATATACAAAACACTGCCACTTATCAACCCTTTATTTACCCGTTAATCTGACAGTGAATATTAACCTCAATAATTAGTTTCTTCTCTGGCTCATGCAGTACTCAGTGAGTAATAACATAATTTAATGTTTAGTCAGTCGACAGGAAATCAGTGGAACAGCTGTGTGAGATGATGCACCCTGAGACAAAGCACATGAAATGGATGATATAGACAAACTTGAAAATCTGTCTGGTCTTGAATTTTAATTCCTAAACTTTCACTCTTTCTCTCAACAGCTTTTGTGAAATAAAAAGGATTACCTCTTCCTGTTGGAGTTACCACTATTGGACACATGTCATTGGCAATTTTGGATTTCAGATAGCAAGATGTCCAGTCAAAACGACTGAGGACTTATGAGTTTATTGAACATAAATATCCAAGTTGTTGAAATATGCAGACCATCAAAAGAGAGCCACTCTCTAATGGCTCTTACGCTGGAAAGGATGTCCTGGTCCGAGCCCTTCAGGGCACAGACGGTGACCTGATTGGCCACAAGTCTTCAGCGATGCCCTTCAAGGCCAAAGGTACCACTTGCCGTAGGAAACGGGAGTTCATCCCGGACGAGAAGAAGGACAACCTCTACTGGGAGAGGCGGCGCAAGAACAACGAGGCGGCCAAGCGCTCGCGTGAGAAACGGCGCCTTAACGACATGGTGCTGGAGAACAAGCTGATGGCCCTGGGCGAGGAGAACGCGTCCCTCAAAGGAGAGCTGCTGGCATTGAAGCTGAAGTTTGGCCTGGTGAGCTCCGCGGCCTACACCCAGGAAGTGCAGAAGATCTCAGTGTCCACGGCCGCCCTCTACCACGACTTTGTTTCGCCGGGCGAAGTCCGAGGCTCTTACGTGCGGGACCGAGAACCTCCAGCTTTGGGGAGCAGCTGCATATCCGTCATCAAGCACTCTCCTCACAGCTTGCTGGCCGACATGTCGGAGGTGTCCGCGGGGGCTCAGGGCGGGACGCGCGCCACCTCCGAGATCGTGAAGCAGGAGCCGGCGGAGAGCAGCGGTTACGCACGCGAGCGGGGCAGTCCGTACGAACTGTACCGGAACTACGTGGCAAGCCCCTTCCTCGGGGTCTACTCCCAACCCTCCCCATTCCTGCCCCTCGCCAGGTCGTCCAGCAACTCGCCCAGGACCTCGGACGACGGGGTCGTGAGCAAGTCCTCGGATGGCGAGGACGAGCAGCAGGTCCCCAAAGGCCCGATGCAGCACGCCCCCGACCCAAAAAGTGTCATTGTCTCCCGCCTCAAAGTGCCCGACGCTTCTTCATCTGCTCTGCCCCACAAGCTGCGCATCAAGGCCAGGGCCGTCCAGGTCAAAGTGGAGGCCGTCGACCCGGACTACGACTCGTCTGGCAAGTCCTCCTCTCCCGTCGACATCTCGGCCAGGGAGTACTACCAGATGAGCCGGGGCGACGTGGCGGAGTATATGCAGTCATCCCTCAGCCCCCTGTCACTCCAGGTGACCAACATCCAAGACTGGAGCCACCGGCCGGAGCACTGGCACCAAGACAGCACAGAGAGGCCTCCAAATGGCTGCCAGCACAGGCTCTCTCCGGGCCTGGTTTCCCAAAAGGTACTTGTGGACCACGGAGACGGCTCCTACGACCACTTGGACTCTGAGAGCTTGTGCTTAAAACGGGGCATAGCTGATTTGTCGACAGAAGTGCTCTCACTGAAAAGACTGATAACGACACGGCAAGGCTCCGTGATAGAATCAACCAGAAGCACTACTGATCACGATTCACTATCGACAGGATGTTACGCAAAATGAGCTCTGTTTTGCTTAGCACTTTGTTTTCCACTGTGTTTTAATATTGCACTGTTGCGGCTGAGATGGCGTGTTGTGCACTTGTGTTGTAGTTAGGCATATCGTCTCCATGACTCCACCTGTAACCCAGAGGCCTGAGGTTGCTCTACATGCAAATCAAATGTAAAAAATGTTAAAGTTTTGTTGTAAATGGTGTACTTTTGTTTACAATAAATGTGTAAACACTGAACCTTGGGTGTGTTTGTGTGCGTTGTGACGGTCTGTTTTCTGTTGAACTGTTAGGTATTTAATTAAACAGTTCTGGAGTAGGATGGACATTGATAAAGTATTAATGTATGCAATAGACTAATCAGAAAGGTTTTATTTTCATCACTGTTTTTAATTAGCTCAACAGTGGAAAAAAGTAGTACTGAAAGATGGGAATGAATTGAGCTCTTGAGACATGCACTTTGTCTACCCTGAATTTCTCATTGATATACAAGGATGTATTACTTTATCAACAGTTCAGCCTGAGCTCCTTGTTAGAGCATGGCTACCTTTAAATTAAAACACTCCCTGTCCATGAATGATTTAATAATATCTGAATATAAAAGAAAATATATATATATATATATATATATTTGCTTACCTGTGTTCTCATAGTAATCATCTTAACAAGAATTTGGGATGAAGGAGTTCATTGATTCGGTACTATGTCAGCCATTGGTTCCCAACAGGGAAACTAGGACCCATTGGGGTACTTGGCCTATCCACAGGGCACATGAGAAGTGTCATGAGACCATGTAGGTTTGCTGGTAAACTGCTTGAGAGATTTTCAGGTGTACTCCAAGCAGATTCACATTTATTTGTTGTCAAGAGTAACCAGAAAAGGTTGGGAAGCGCTAAAGGACTTAGCTAAAACACCTAAGTAGTTTGCCTACCATAGTTTGGCCCCAAATAGCTTGGGTTGTTACCATCTAAGATGATGGTTGGGATCCCAGATCTCGAATAACAACTATATTAAAATATATGGGACATTTACAAAAGTTACATGAACAGAATTCTCTCAGTGGAAGTACAGCTTTCTTGAAAAGTAAACAACGGTTGTCATACAATGTAGTTAATTATAGCGGAGCATTTCATTGTAGTGAAACCACGGGCTGAAATAAGATACAAGGACCAGGGTTATTGATTTTTTCGTGGAGTTTAACCGAGTCATCTCCGTTGGGATAAAGCGGAGGGAATCCCTACCTGCAGTTTGACTAGCTGGTCACGTGGGCAATATACGTCACACTCGGTTCAAAGTTGAAAGTCAAATCAACACTGCAGCTGACTGCAGCATGGCGGTAATTGTTGGGTGTCGAATCCTCTTGCAATCTTTTCGACAGCAAACGGGGACCCTCGACGGAGTGTGCCGGTTGAAAGACCATGCAAAGTTTTTGCACAATCTCCTCAACAATAAAGTACAGTACAATCGTCCGGCAAGCAATGGAACGCCTCGTCATTTCAGCTCGGACGCTAAGGATGACTTGAGTGTTAGGTATCTGGACGGAGAAGAGTCAGGTAGTTAGCCATTTGTGTATGCAATTGTATCCCCAATCTTGTTTTTGGTTAAGTGGCAAACATTTTTGCCAAAGGTTACTCAACGTCACACGCTCGAGGAGACTGCAGATAAAGCTGTTCTGCAATGCTAGCTGTCGCTCAGGTTAAAAATACAAATGTCGGAACTAAAATGTTCGAATTAAAAGAGGCATATTGTTTATCAAAAGTTGTTAACACTGTAATAGTTACATGTCGAATGTCGTTAAGAACGAAACCTATACCGCTGCAGAGTGTTTAATAACTGTTAGCCTGAAATCCACTAAAGTAATTTAAATTACTACAGTAATTTACACACTAGTCATTTATATATAGCACAAATAAGGTGATTATACGTCTCCCCCAACCCATCTGAATCAGAGGCATGCACAGACGTTTGGGATTTACCGCGTGGTTTTTGGCCTTTGTTTGGAGATGTAACCTACTAAATCCAGTATATATTTTTTAATACCGTTCCATTAATCTTTTGGGATGTTTGTATTCAGTATTAGTTCCGATGGCCCCTATTAAGGGTAAACCAGACATGTTCATATTAAATTCCTATTCGGTGGTGTCTCATTCAGGTTGTTTTTTGCTGGAGGAGAAATATCAAACATTTTTAATACACGTTTTCATGTTCTCCCGTTTGGCCCCACGAAGATCTATCTAACGTTGTATAATCCGTTTCAGGGATTGTCGTCTTAGGGATCAACCGACCAAAGCAAAAAAATGCTATCAGCAAAAACCTCGTGAATATGGTATGTATTGATATCCCTGCAGTGACTCGAGTCCTGCTCTATATTAGAACATATTCTCCACGTGATTTTGTTCTCTGTTAGATGACTGAGGCCGTGGAGAGTGTTAAGAAGAACAACAAAGTGCGGACGGTCATCATTTGCAGTATGGTGCCCGGGATATTCTGTGCAGGTACACAACTTATTAAGCCATTCAGCATGGTGGGGGGTGTTGTGTTTAGCTGTGTATTATGGCTAATAGCAGTTTTTGGGCACAATGCTTTGCGGAGTGCGTGTAATATTGTAGCAACAGCAACAGTAATGTATGTAGTCTGGAAAACTTTACACTTAAAACTAGTAGTTACATACTTTGCAAAGCCAGTGTTTCGTGGAAAAGCTTCAGTGGAAGAGTGGCGATTCGTAATAACATTGCTACATTCTGTATTTATTAACATTAATGCCAGGCTAACTGAGAATATACCACGGAATGATGGTTGCAACTAAACCGAATAAATTATATAGTAACAATCACATAAATTGGTCGGCAACGAATGCCATTCTCGTTTAGTTGTTTTTATACCAGACGCAGCAAAAAATAAATACATTTCAAAGATGGCAGAGGCTACATGGAATTGAAATGGCGAATGAACAAAAACTGAAAAGGTAGTGTATGGGACAACTATACGTTTATGAATTAAATTAAAACCGTTTTAAACACAGAACAAATTTGCAATGCAGAATACACGGATGCTTGAATGTAAAGAGAACACGATTTTAGCTGCGTTGACAGAAGAAGAACAGTGCATGAATAACAGCGCTGCAATTTAATATAATACAAATTCGTTGTTGATTATAATTTGTATTCATGGAGTCATGTTTTTAATTGAGAAATAGTTAGTCTTGTTGAATGCGTGGCTGTGTTAACATCCAATCTTTCTCTAACAAACTGGTAATCTACATGAGCGCGTCAAGTTTGTGAATAGTTGAACAGCTCTGGCTAGTGGACCATTCAAGATGTTACTAATGAATTAACCCATTAGTGTCATATTTGGTAAGTTCTATATTTCTCTGCAACAGAGAAGTTGAGCCTTTTAAATGCATTACAATTTCCAGCTTCATCATTTTCTGGAACTCTGTTGAATTATTTTATGATGACCCTTTAGTTTTTGCAAGTTTCTGTTTCATAACCACTGCCTACAATTGTTATGATGAATGTATTGAAAACGGATAAGAAAAACAATGAAAATTCTATTTGTTTGATTTGATGTGTTGTTTCTAATCAATTAATCAAAATAGTTTGTTTCAGCCCTACTCGAAATGCATTCAGGTTTGTAACGGGATAGCAAGCCTACATGGGTGATTCTCATGAAACAAACTTAAACCATGTCTGTGCTGATTTCAGCCGTATAATAAAAAAGAAAACATGAACATTTTATATATATTTAAAGTAAACAATGCCTAGTTTCTGCCTCAATAACTAGTTTTGGGTATAATAATATATATATTTTTAACAATATAATGTTTACGCAAATCTCATTACGTAGCGCTTCCGGGTCAATTTTGTAGTAGTTTACATGTGTTGAACTTACAAAAATAACTATCATTTAATTTGGCTAAGACTACATATTTAAAGAAAGTTATAATTTCTTCATATTCAGATTCCAAACTTGTCACATTTTATAGAAAAACGTGTGTCCGAGCACCAAATTCTAATTACCATTAAACTCTACTATAAGATTGTGTAAAAATTACATATTGTTGAATAAAAAGTTTTCCCCCCGTAATGCATCACTAAGAAAAGTATAAAAGATTGCTACAAGGAAAGCTTGCCTTTTCTCTTTCATTGTTCAAATGTCTTTATTTTCCTTGCACACCCCAAAAATGCACTTCAGATTATCATTACCGTAACAGTATAATACTTGATGTTTGATTCTTTCCAGGGTAACGGATTAGACAGCATGAACTGATGCTGCAAAAATGTAGCTGAATCATAATGACCCATGGATTGCAAACTAAATTGTCTATGGGCATCTCATTATCATAACACATTTTTCATTACTGTGTCACATTGTTGTCCGTTACGGTAATTAATAATAAGGCATAACATTTATAGAAAGGGTATTTGTTGTTAATTGTTAGATCCTATAGTTACCATATTTCAGAATTGCACCTCAAGTTTGCTACAATTAAAAAACTGGAGGTTTTGACCCAAGAAGACCTGCCTTGTTTTTGTACTCATCTATATAAAATGGGGCATCAGTTTGATAACATGAACACCCTTAAAGAAAATCTGGAGGACCATGTGAACTACAGTGAGAACTAGACTTGCAAATGGCTTTTCTGCAAAGGGGACAGGACGACTCCACCACATTGAGGGGAGGATGTATGGGACCATGAATCGCCAGATCTTGGCCAACAACCTCCTTCTCTCAGTAAGAGCATTGAAGATGGGTCGTGGCTGGGTCTTCCAGCATGACAACGACCCGAAACACACAGCCAGGGCAACTAAGGAGTGGTTCCGTAAGAAGCATCTCAAGGTCCTGGAGTGGCCTAGCCAGTCTCCAGACCTGAACCCAATAGAAAATCTTTGGAGGGAGCTGAAAGTCCGTATTGCCCAGCGACAGCTCCGAAACCTGAAGGATCTGGAGAAGGTCTGTATGGAGGAGTGGGCCAAAATCCCTGCTCCAGTGTGTGCAAACCTGGTCAAGAACTACAGGAAACATATGATCTCTGTAATTGCAAACAAAGTTTTCTGTACCAAATATTAAGTTCTGCTTTTCTGATGTATCAAATACATGTCATGCAATACTGTGAGAGACGGAATCTAAAACAAAAATCCAGAAAATCTCATTGTATGATTTTTGTTTTGTTTTAGATTCCGTCTCTCACAGTTGAAGTGTACGTATGATAAAAATGACAGACCTCTACATTCATTGTAAGTAGGAAAACCTGCAAAGTCGTCAGTGTATAAAATACTTGTTCTCCCCTCTGTATGTAAAAATGCTTACCCGCATTCAGTGGAACTAATGTCTCGTCATATTTAAATATATATATTTTTTATAAGGTTCATGTGCATGTCGTTCTATTGTTATGCTTTTGGCCAGGTAAGATAAATTAAACCATGATTTTTTTTCTCCATACAGGTGCTGACCTAAAAGAGCGAGCCAAAATGCAGCAGAGTGAAGTGGGACCCTTTGTGTCCAAAGCCAGGTCACTAATCTCAGAAATTGGTGAGGGATGTTGAGGTTTCACCAAAATGAATGTCCCCCCCCCCCCCCCCCCCCCCCCCCCCCCCCCCCCCCCCCCCC
>JACXGK010004047.1:0-16410 GCA_016801125.1 Novumbra hubbsi | reverse complement strand
TCCAACATTTTCAGGATGGTTTCATTTAGGTGCTAATAAGTTAATAAGACAATATGGTAAATGTATTAGTCTTTTTACACCAGACATTTTTTAAAGCAATCCAGGTGTGCGAAGCCTTTAGAGACATTCCCTAGAATACTAAATGTGTTTCTGACATATTGTATGTTAGTGTTTTATTTGTCATGGATATATGTAAAAGGAAACAAGTTATGTATCTTTATGTAGATACACCCCTGACCAATAGTTTAGAGAATAACACAAATATTACTTTTCAAAGTCTGCCGCCTCAGTTTTTATGATGGCAATTTGCATATTCTCATGAGTGATCAGATGAATTGCAATTAATTGCAAAGTCCCTCTGTGTAGCTGTGAGGAAACATGTACAGTCATCATTGCTTTGCACAAAAAGGGCTTCACAGGCAAGGATATTGCTGCTAGTAAGATTGTACCTAAATCTACCATTTATTGGATTATTAAGAACTTCAAGGAGAGATCCATTGTTGGCTTCAGGCCATCCAAAATAGTCCTGCAAGCGTCTCCTAAAGTTAATTTAACTGTGGGATCGGGGCACCACCAGTGCAGAGCTTGCTCAGGAATGGCGACATGCAGGTGGGAGTGCGTTTGCACCCACAGTGAGGCAAAGACATTTGGAGGATGGTCTGGTGTCAAGAAGGGCAGCAAAGAACCCGCTTCTCTCCATGAATAACATCAGAGACAGACTGCTGAGGACTGGGGTAAAGTCATTTTCTCTGATGAATCCTTTGCAATTGTTTGGGGCATCAGGAAAAACGCTTGTCCGAGTCAGTTCTGTGTCATGCCAAGAGTAAAGCGTCCTGAGACCATTCATGTGTGGAGTTGCTTCTCAGCCAATGGAGCCACAATTTTGCCTTAGAACACAGAATAGTACCAAAACGTCCCCCGGGAGCAACTTCTCTCAACCCTCCAAGAACAGTTTGGTGACCAACAAAGCCTTTTCCAGCATGATGGAGCACCTTGCCAAAAGGCATGAGCGATAACTAGCAAGAGTGCTGGTGGTTCCAAACGTCTTCTATTTACGGATAATGGAGGCCACTGTGCGCATTGGGACCTTCAATGCTGCAGATAGTTCTGTAACCTTCCTCAGATCTGTGCCTCGGTACAGTTTTGTCTGGGAGGTCTACAGACAATTCCTTGGACTTCATGGCATGGTTTGTGCTCTGACATGCACTGTCAACTGTGAGACCTTATATAAGCAGGTGTGTGCCTTTCCAAATCATGTCCAATCAACTGAATTTACCATAGTTGGACTTTAAATTGTAGAATCAATCAGTGGAAACTGGATGCTCCTGAGCTAAATGTTTTGTGTCATGGCAAAGGTTGTGAATACTGTACCTGTGATTTCTTTTTTTTTTTTTTTTTATATATTAGTGCAAATTTGATCACCCACGTTATCCTTTTGGGGTGTGTAGAATTGTTAGGGAAATATAAATCAATTTTGGAATACGGCTGTACCATAACATTTGGAAGAAGTAAAGCGCTGTGATTACTTTCCGGATGAACTCTATACACACTATTTTAACTCAATCTGAATGACAGAGTGATCTCCAGCCTTGCCCTTGTCAACACTCACTTTTCTTAATGAGAGGATCATTGACCTGATGTCAGCTGGTCCTTTTGTGGAAGAATTGAAATGCAGCGGAAATGTTTTGGGGGATTATGTTCATTTTCATGGCAAAAATGGACTTTGCAATTTATGTAATTCATCTGATCACTCATGACATTCTGGATTATATGCGAATAGCAATTATGAAACTGAGGCAGCAGACTTTGTGAAAATTAATGTGTAATTCTCAAAACCTTTGGCTACGGATATGATGTTTTTGGGCTGCAACAACTAATCAATGTTGATAATCCAAATTGTTGGCTACGAATGTCATTATCACTTAGTTGGTGCTACATGAGACGCAGCAAAGAAACAACAGTTTGAAGGGTGGTGGCGGCAACCCATGAGGGTAGTCACATATGACCTTAAACGTTAAAAGTAGGCTGCTGTGTGGGACCGCTTTATGGTAAAAAATTTTGACAAAAACAGTATGTTGCAAAATTTGCAAAGCAGAACTCTCTTTATTGCATGAGCTGTGATGACAGAAGATGAATAGTTCACAGCACAGCACTTTAATACAAATTCATCATTTGTTATAATTTGTATTCATGGTTTTCTTGAATCCATGGCTGAGTTAACGTTGGCGTCTTGTTTGTAACCAACAAACCGGTAATCTACTTGAGCATGTTGAGTTTGTATAGTGGAGCAGCTCTGGCTAGCTATACATTCATGACGTTACTGATTAATTAACCCATTAGCGTCATATTTGGAGAGGTTACAGTGTCAGTCAAATGTCTCAAGCTGAATATATGTATTTCTGGAATATATGTATTTTTTTCTTATCCGATTAATCGTAGTAGTAATTGACAGGTTAATCAAAATTGTTGTTTGTTGCAGCCCTACAATGTAGTGCTGCATACTGCAAATTAGATTGGGCAGCAGTTATTTGTAATTGTCTTGGTCTTCTGGGGTAAGTAATTTTCTCTTGCGTGCGTATAACAGATCATTTTTTCCATGCGTGTGTATAACCAGACCCCATGGTTGCTGTGTAGGTAATCTGCCCATGCCGACGATTGCAGCCATCGACGGAGCTGCCCTTGGCGGAGGTCTGGAGATGGCTCTGTCCTGTGACATCAGAATTGCCTGTATGTAACTCAATGTGCTGCATGTAGAACAAAAATGGCTACCCCGCCGGAAGATCCATAAAGGTTCAGTGGTAAATGTAACACGAGTTGTCGTTGAACCTACGGACCAGTTCAAATTGAAGAGACCCCATTCAGGAAATGGCGATATGAAATCAATGGACGCGTTTCAGTTAGTTTGAGTTTACTTCCTGAATGGACTGGCTACAGTTTAAATGGACCCGACTCTGCCTTTAGCTATGTGTTAACTGGCTTTTGGCCAACCTCCAGGGATTAATATTAGAAAGTGTTGAAAGTAACATGCATGTTTACTACGTACCCTGGTTGTTAATTTGTAGAATCTGTATCAAAATGTGTTTTGTATAATTTTCGAGGCCTTATTTCCTAGATCGGAAGGTTATATTATGACCTCAAGGTAATTAAATTCACTGATAATTTGCAGGATCTGTGGCAAACGATATAAAGACAAATGTGATGTACATGTCCTTGTCATTGCCAAGCACGACAATTCCCTTTGATTAAGATGCACAGCGCTTCCAAGTTCTAGAACAAATCTCTAAATTGCCAACGAACAGATGTCACTGTACTGAGTGTTTCTCTCGTCTTCAGAATTAAAATCTGCTCCATGTTTCTAACACATTGCTCCCCTCACCATACGTGAAAGTGATATTCCTTATGCTTTTGCACATGTTCCCTGAGGGCTCTGTTAGTCCTAGCTGAAAGCAGAGCTGGAGATCTATTTTAGGCATGAGTCGTGGATGTGGCTGTGTTAAAGGAAGAAGGGGAGGGGGAACACGGAAGTGTGTTTGCAGGGGAAGGTGACTACTCTTAAGGCGTCATACAACCATACATGCCCGACTAAGTGACTGAAGTGTTATTTCTCTCAATGACTCAAGTCCTATGTATTCATGAAGCACATTTAAGAATGTGTCAACCAAAGCGCTGTACAGTTAAACCGACAACTTTGGAATAGCAAGAAAAAAGGCATGATCTGCTTTCAACTTTAATCGTCACCGTGGTGCCCACAAATCAATTGGTTTGAAGACCTTGGGGTTCTTCAGGAAGTGTGGTGGTAAGGAGGTCAGACGTATAGGTGGGTGCTGATCCATGTAGCATGAAAAACTAAAAGGACCTTAAAATGTATCCTATATTTAACAGGTAGCTGCTGAAGAGAGGCCAATACAGGAGAGATGCTCTGTTCCTTGGAAGAAGGGAGCGTTTACTTGTTTATCAAATTTGAGATCAGAATCAAAAACGACCCTGCTTTTTTTTGCGTAGTTATGAACAATGATGGATAGTGCAGCCAAATGCAAGTTCAGTTGGTGTTTAAAAAAAACACTAAAATGTCTTCCTTTTTCTCTATCCTTTATGATTTGGACCCTGTTTGTTATGTTCACACTGTTTCTGGTCTTATGTCAAGCCACATTGGTGGACCATAGAATTACAATAAAATCTCAGTTCAATAACAATTTAGAGAATTGCGGTACATACTGTATGTCTGAAGTCTGGCAATTGCAAGGCACAAATCTGATAGACTCCACATATTCTCACTGTGATACTTTCTTTTTTCTGTAGCTAACAACGCCAAGATGGGTCTGACTGAAACCAAACTTGCCATAATTCCTGGAGCAGGTATTTAAAAAAAAAAAAAACATTGTTTTAAGTGTGCTCTTGTCCCATTAGGTGCTAAGCCAACGTTTACAACCATACTGATATTCAAACCTGAGATATTTCATGATATGGTGAGTATGGAACCTCTCTTCCAAATCAGTTTGTTTCTCAGATGTCACGCAACTGCACACTGGTTTGTAATCAATAGCACCAATTGTCCAGGTGTGACTTATGAGCTTATTCTCATTGTTGCTGTTGGCACGTCCTGCTGTGTGGGTCCGCTGCGGGTTTTGCTTTCCCAGAATCCCGAGGTCTTTTTATAGTATCCTCGGTTTACCGGTTCTGTTGACCAGTTGTGAGAATGACTGGGTGAATTTGAGTAAAATGGTGTACCACATCTAAACATTTACACTAAGATATAATTAAGTTGCATAATGTAGAGTCAGAAATGTAGGACTTATGAAATATTGTCTGCTTTTGTCTGTCTGTGCTTGTTCCAAAATACATTAGAAAGGAAGAGCTGTGTAATTGTGTGCTTTTGAGGTTGTTGCATTGTTCCTTGCCTTTCTGTAATGCGTGACCAGGATGCACCGTTTGAATTTGTTTGCCAAAGGTGAACTGCAGTGGATCAGTTTTCTGAAATCATCTTAGTACACGGTGTTTGGTTTTTTTGTTCCATACATAATGTGTTACCTAAAACCTTGGAACACCCGTTAATCACAGAACGTGCCGTGTGTGCTAGAATAAAGACTTTATGGTGTTCGATCACCCATACTCTTTTCTCGAGGGTCTGGTGAACGTTAGTTGTGTTGCCGTGCAGATGAAGTCCCCTTATTCCAACGATACAGTTTCATGTGTGCGTGTGGCCAGGAACTTTGAACGAAGACCGCAGGCGCAGTAGGCAACTAGGTCAACCCATGTCTGACCAAGCAGCGCTTGTGTTGAGCCCTTTCCAAGGAATGCTTTGGATTAAATCAGATTACTGCACCTCCTTCCAAAAATAGAGGCATATCATGAGTGCTAGCTTAGTGAAATGCCTGGCTAACTGCTGTAGTCCACAGTAGAAAGTAACGTGAGAGTAGAGTGATAGGCCACCATCAATTAGTGACCCATCGCTAGTTGTCAAAACAACCAAACACCTATCTCCATCGGTGCTCGATAAATGGTTTTAGGTTAAGAGGTGAGCCCCATAATTTGGAGGAGGCAGATTTGTTAGATTTTGCTCACGAAAAATAGCGCTCAAAAGCTCAAATACCTGAAATCTGAAGAATCCTTTCCGGATCCTCCACGTGTATTTTTACAGAATTATTCATCTTAGACTCACAGACTCAAGCACGTCACGACAATTAATTACAACACAGTGTGAAGAGGCCCTGTATCTGTTTATAGCTGTTAGCGGAAACAACCATCCAAGGTGAAGATGGAAGACAAACGTGGGTGCTTGATTTTATAAGGTTAACCTTGGAACTGTGATGGTTTAGTAGCTGTGGTTGACATGTCCTTTTTTGGTGAATGCTATTAGCACAAATGGCAAATAAAAACAGCATTGTAACATTATGTAGGGCTGAGAATTACTCAAAGCTGGTAGAGGCTCACTCAATAAGGCCGCGGAGGGCTGTAAGGTGTGTTGCAGCGGAGTACTGTGTGTTGGTGCCCTATGTGGGGAGAGGCAGTGTGTGAACAGAGAAGGCTATGATTTTGGTATCATGTGCACGAACAATCCATCACCTTCTTGTGGGCATGGTTGGAAAATGTTTCCTCAAACTAAGTTTGTTATGAGATGATCTAGTTTCAGTCTTGGTATGAGGAGTTATAATTAAAATGACTCAGAATAACTTAACACTGGCCTTCCTATTTTTCTTGTAAGAGCTTTTGCCACATCTGGGGAAAAACCTGTGGCTTGCACTGTTCAAACGGGAAAGTGTGTCATCTAATGCATCCGAATGCCCCGTTTTCATTTGATTAGTTTGGTCCTGACAAATGAGCGTCTGACGGTGTGGTGTCATTTGAGGTGTCTGTAATTTGAACAGGGCTTTACTGCCGAGACGGGCAGAGAAGCCGGTGGGCCCACGAGTCTTCCCTCTGCTCGCTGCCAGTTCCTCACCGGCTGAAAATGGGTCACTAGAGCTCCTGGCGAACGTCCTGGTTCTCAGAGATGTATTAACCGCCGCTGTGCTCCCTGGAAATACGGGGGTGTGAAGGGGGGAGCTTGTTTTGTCTGTCGGCCCGGCGTGTGTGCCGCCCTTTGCCCCGGGACACATTTGCTCAATGATCTGTTATTAAGCCCCATCTAGGCCAGCGGTTCTCTGTGTCGGACCCGGGTTCTGTGTCGGACCCGGGTTCTACTAGTTTTCATCGCTGTCCTGTAATCGCCACTGGTGTGGACCTCGGACACCAGGTGAATGCGGTTGAATACCAGGTAGAAGTAGCGGTACTCTGGGCACCCTTAACCTTACTCTTGACTGTAACAGTTAATTGGTCAGTGAGGAAACGGAGTGTGCCTGCTGTTAAATAAAGAATTGTTTTCATCTGAAGTAGAGCAGACTGATTCTCAAGTCAAAGTAACTGGACAGGTAATGCCAGAGACCGATATCGACTGAGATGTATGTCTGATAGATTACACATGGTGGACCGTTTGTTCTCTTCTGTTGGTTCTACTTTAGATGTTTATATTTGAAATCATCATTAAGGGATTAAAGTATAGGTTAATCAGAGGCCAATAGGCACTGGGTGTTTTCTCTGGTGAGACTGCTAGGCCTGTACGGCTGCCATTTTCAGTTGTTTGTGTTCTAGTTTGTTTGCCTTAAAACACGTGTGATTCCAGATTGGCGGCATTTCTATGGGTGTGCAGATCTCGGACTTGTATCCATAATTGTATTTGTTTTATCACAGTTGATTGTCCTAATTGGATATACCTGATTGGGGAACCTGGAATTTTAAATGATTGCAAAGCCTATACTTCATCTGCTTATATTTGCGTTATCATTATATGCTGATAGTTTAAAAATGTTATTTTCTTATAATTATATTACATCCTAACAAATTGGCGGATGACTGCTTTTTTTCAGTTCACTAAGAGTAGGCCTAGCTGTTTAACTTTTGAGAGGGTCAACATTATTTTTCTAACAGCTGGCCGCAACAATTGTTAACTTATTTGTTATCTTCTAAAAACCTGTAGTTGGGATATATTTAAGTATTTCGGCCCCTGTGAAAACTAAGCACTTGTGGAATCTCATTGTCCCAAACCCTGATCAGGTGGTTATTGTGAGAGTGACGTGGCATCTGGTTTACAGCAATTTTATCCAATCACCATTTATAACAATAAACAAGTTCTTTTAGTATTTACAGTTTTCAAATTAACATCTAAATAAAAGGCGTTACATTTTCAATTTAAAGTATTTGAGTTCTGTTAGCATTGTTTGTCAGAAAAAGAATGTGGTTTGTGAACGCATATTTGCCCTGGTTGCATTGCAGAAAACAACCCCAGTTCTCGTCAGAACGTCGTGTTGACGTCTCCCAACACTGTAGTTCTTGAGGTAGACAGCTAGCTATTACCAAGCTAGGTGTTTAGCTACACCTTTGAGGTTAGCTGTTAATTTGAGGCCCGCGCCAGGGAAAATCTGCCCAGTGAAGCTTTGCCCATACAGAACATCCAAATGGTTCCTCAAAGCTTGCGGCACCCAGTGTCTTTTGTATATTACGCTCTGGGCTGTTTATGGCCTTGAAACAAATTAAAAGCTGTATATGACGATTTATGCTTGTCTACTATAGTAAATACCATGTCTTGTTTTAGTTTTTTTTTTACTGTAAACAACATCGATATAAATTGATGGTAATTCGATTATATTGGTGTATAAAAAAACAGAAAGAATAGTCAGTATTTCTTCTATTTTTGTTGTTTAAGTAGTGTGCAGTTTATGATGAAGTCCTTTGAGTTGGCAAACATTTATTTTCAATATGGACAGAGCTTTCCTGGGCGGAGCTTCCTTGCCGCGAGCCGCAGGTAGACCTTATTGGTTAACTTTCCCACAGCTTCCATGGGAAAGTGCAAAATCAACCGGAAGGGGTTGACAACAGCAAATTCGCTTTGTGGTAGAAATCTGTTGAAAGGGCACAGTGGGTAATTCAGTCGATCTGGTGTACTTATGTTTTTTTTGGGGTGTTTTTGTGAAATTGGTCTTGAATTGTATTCAAAGTGGCATTGAAAGAGTATTTAATATAACTTGTTCAAACCTGCAGATACCCCCTGTTATTCAATCAAGCCATCAAAAACACTGCTCACATTCTTAACAGTACTTGTTTTTTCCAAGTACTCTGCATACTCATAGGATTTTCCTACTCACCGTGTCTGTCTGTCAGAGACACTATTGGGCATTTGGATTGAATATGCCTAGAAAAAGTATTCCTTTCAAATTATTATGTAATGTATATGTATTCATAGTGTGTGTGTGACAGATTGGTCGTAGCTGTGCACTCTGGGATTGTATAATGAGGGACATTTACTTGTTTTCCTAGCTGGAAATAATTGGAAATAATTTCTGCATTATTTTACTTTTTTACTAATTTCTCCCCTTGACTTCTTTCAAATGGGGTTTTTCCAAAACACTGAAGTGGTGTTTTCCAGACAGCCTCCCAATTGACACACTTTTTCTTACATAATGCAATGTCTTCGAACAGCCAGGGTCAATGGAGCAGTATGGAGTCAATAGGGTTCTGTTTGGAACACTGATGCAGTCCCAGCCCTGGCAAATCTTGACAATCGTGACTCACCTGAGTTCCTATGAATAGATAACACTCCTTACTCAGTCTTGGCAGGTTTCTCGACGAAAACCACTTTACAGGGAACAGAAGCATATGCAAAATATTCTGCCACGTCTATGAAGGGGAGTTTTTTCCTCTCATACACAGATTTTAGTTACAACTTGCATGTCTTGGCTGGGCTGTCATTTACGACAACATTAAGTGTTAAACATTATGCTTTGATAAATATTTTGTCACATGTCCCTAAAATATTGACGAGGACAAGGCATACTTATAACTCATTAGTGTTATGATTGTGTAAGAAATGTATTAGGCAATCATTGTGTTAATTACACACACACACACACACACACACACACACCCTAGGTGGGGCTATGTAAATAATCAAAGGAGGGCAGCGTTTAGGATCTTTGTCTTCATGTATGTTTGGCCGTTACTCGCGTGGTGGGCAGGCCTGCTGCCGGGTCCTACATGCCACTGGAACTGCCAGAATATCAACAGTGGTGTCCTGTTGTCTTTGCATCAGCTCTGCTTCTAAGAACATCAAATGTGCTTACTTGATTGTCTCAAGATGTAATGGTTGCTAATTTACACCAAAAATATTATTGGAATACCTTTTATTATCATCTCTAATTGCTAAATATGCTCATTCTGTTCCCTCGAATATAAAGGCCATTCACTATTTCGAAGAAATCCTAAGTTCCTCTGGAACAAAGATTTCTTCATCCCCAATGAATGTGTTGTGCTGACCACGATAGAGCTAAAGAGTGCTGCTGGGAGACATTTTTGTAAAGCTAGTCTTGTTTATGGTTAAGAATGTTGAACTCGCCCTTTCCCGTATTTGCGATTTAGCGTTTTAAATTAGTTAATTGTTGCACTTGTAGGTTTTGGTTCAAACCTGTGAGTAAATCTTTTCTTTGTCTATTGTCATGTGGCACCTCATTTGAGACTGGCTGCTTTCAAAACGGGACCACAATAGCAAACTACTTTTAACCTGAATGGAGAAAAAATAGGCCATTTGTAAATACTATGCTCAAAAGATTGAGCTGTGACGAGTATTGTTCGTCATAATTGTTGTGCCGTGCATGTTCCACAGGTTTTGAAGTAGTATAATTCGTAATGAATGTCACAAAACACACAATTTTGGTTATTTTATTCAATTCAATAATCCATAGAAGAATGTATGACATTTATTGGGAATACGGAGGAGGTAAAAATTATTTGATCCCCTGCTGATTTGGTACGTTTACCCACTGACAAAGAAATGATCAGTCTTTAACAGTGAGAAACAAAATAACAACAAAAAAAATCAAGAAAACGCCTTTGAAATAAGTTATAAATTGATTTCACTAAGTATTTGAACTCTTTGCAAAAACATGACTTAGTACTTGGTGGCAAAACCCTTGTTGGTAATCGCAGAGGTCTGACGTTTCTTGTAGTTGGCCACCAGGTTTGCACACATCTCACGTGTGATTTTGTCCCACTCCTCTTTGCAGATCCTCTCCAAGTCATTAAGGTTTCGAGGCTGATATTTGACAACTCAAGCCTTCATCTCCCTACCCAGATTATCTATGGGATTAAGGTCTGGTGACTGGCTAGGCCACTCAAAAACCTTGATGTGCTTCTTCTTAAGCCGCTTCTTTGTTGCAGTAGCCGTGTGTTTTAGGTCATTGTCATGCTGGAATACCCACCCATGACACATTTTCAATGCCCTGGCTGAGGGAAGGAGGTTCTCTCCCAAGATTTGATGGTACATGTCCCCATCCATCGTCCCATTGATGCAGTGAAGTTGTCCTGTCCCCTTAGCAGAAAAACACCTCCAAAGCCCAATGTTTGTAACTCCATGAATGACGGTGGGGATGGTGTTCTTGCGGTCATAGGCAGCGTTCCTCCTCCTCCAAACACGGCGCGTTGAGTTGATGCCAAAGAGCTCGATTTTGGTCTCATCTGACCACTTTCACCCAGTTCTCCTCTGAATCATTTAGATGTTTATTGGCAAACTTCAGGCGGGCCTGTACATGTGCTTTGCGGGCGCTGCAGGATTTCAGTCCTTCAAGGTGTGGTGTGTTACCAGTTGTTTTCTTGGTGACTATTGTTCCAGCCGCCTTTAGATCATTTTTTGCTGATTCCTCTTGGTTCTCATAATTTTTTAAGCTCCATGAGGTGATCTTGCATGGAGCCCCAGACCGAGGGAGATTGACAGTTATTTGGTGGTTTGCCCATTTATGAATCATCGCACCAACTGTTGTAAACTTCTCACCAAGATGCTTGGCGATGGTCTTTTAGCTTATTCCAGCCTTGTTTACAGTCTTGTCCCTGACTTCCTTGGACAGCTCTTTGGTCTTGGCCATGGTGGAGAGTTTGGAAATCTGATTGATTGCTTCTGTGGACAGGTCTTTTATACAGGTAACAAACTTCGATTAGGCGCACTCCCTTTAAGGAGGTGCTCCTAATCTCAGCTCGTGACCTGTATAAAAGACACCTGGGAGACATAAATCATGTTGATTGACGGGATCAAATACTTATTTAATTGAGTAAAATGCAACTTATTTATATCTTATTTGAAGTGTGATTTTTTTTTTTTTTTCTTTTTTTGTTGTTGTTATTCTGTCTCTTACTGTTCAAATAAACCTACCAATACAATTATAGACTGATCATTTCTTTTTCAGTTAGCAAACATACAAAATCAACAGGGGATCAAAACCTTTCTTCCTCCACTGTATGTATCCGTAAGAATAATTGAAAAATAAGTTGTCATATCATTCCTACTGCAAATGTTTTGGGTTTTCAGCGTCTACAGATGTGGAATGCAATCATCTACTTAAGAGTCTGATGATTTAATGGATACTGTTTTATTTGTTGCAGTTTGAAGAATGTTATAGGTGGCACTTGGTTTGCTTCTCAGGCTCTCTTTTCATGGAGCCTGCAGGAAGTAATATAAAGGTATTAGCTAGCTTACATTTGCAAGTAGCTTGTTATCTGTCCCAAGTAATTGTGTTGAAAAAAGAATTTTCCACCAATGCTTTGCCTTGTTGAAAAGGAGCTGACTTGTAGCCATGCAAATGCTCTGATGTTCTTGAAACAGCATGTACAGGAAAACGAATGGCACCCACAGTATTTGGTATAGCTGTATTTTAATCAATATCAATATGTGATAATAATGTGATGAATCATTTCTGTAATTATTCCTTTAAGATTTAATGTTCAAAACAGTATTAGTTCAACAGTTCCTTCCCCAAAAGGACTCTTCTAAGGATTGAAGTGTGAAAATCCTACAAATAAGGGGTTTTGTTTGGGCTTAGAGATAAATCTATTCTCTGCGTGACACCACCGGCCCAGTTCTGGGTCTTCTCATAACAATCGGTGATCTGGCTCAGATCTTTTTAAATCGGGGGCTCTGTTCTCGACCGGCAAGCTACACACATGCTGGGGATTTGCAGATGAGCTTTGATGTAGGCATAATGGAAACACCTGCTGTATCAGGTAATTCTGTGGCATTGTGTCGTGGGTTAGGCCTTTTCTCGGTTCTCTGTTTTGAGCTTCAGGTTGGGAATGAAGCTGTGAAGCCAAGATTTCTACTCTTTTGGTAACTGCCATAAGATCCTTGGTGACCACACAATGCTTTTTCTATTTTTTTTTTAATTAAGCAGTTGTCACAAAGTGCTTATACAGATATATAGCCTGAAAGTAAGCAATAGCCAGAAGAGCCATTGCACTGGCTAGGAAGGTTGGAAACCCCAGAAGAAACCTATAGAGGAGCCGGGCTTTGGGGGCTGGCCAGTCCTCTTCTGGCTGTGCTGGCTGAACATTCCATGAGTATGTGACTTTTTTTGGGCCACATGTTCATAAGAGCAGCGGATCAGTAAATGCAGATGGGCAGAATCTGGCCTTGTAGTCCTGCAGCCTGGTCGAATAGCTCAGGTCCTCCTACGATTCCATAGAACACCAGGAGAATGTTTCCCTGTATAATTCAGACGGACCTTGCATGAGTCCTGCATCACAAACAATTGGGACCGCGACGCGGGGTCTGGGGACGGTGTAGTGCCGTCCGAAGTTAATCCCCGAAATAGATCAATCCACGTGGCCAAAGGAACACCAACCAACTGCAAACCACAGAGTTCCCTGCCTTTGCAAGAGCGTTATAAATGGCCTGGGGTTACACAAGTAGGCCAGTGTCTTTCCGGTTATGGGTCTCTATGGAAGAAAGTTCCAGGTACAGTTAGGAGACATAAGTGTTGGGACCGTGCCTTTGTGTAGGACTTTACGGCGTGACCACTTTGGGGAGATATGGAAGTGAAAAGTCCATGTTATGCTTTGTGGAGTAACAGTAACATGTTAATTCTACCCTTGTCAGGCAGCATGTGGTTTGTATTGACACACCAAGCACAGCCAGTGGTTTCTCAAGACGTTATGTTGGAATAGGTGACTACTGGGTTTAGGGCTCAATAGTATTTTAGTGTACGTGTTTTTATTTGATTATGTTTTTAGCGCTTCAGTGTCCCCAATGATATGAGGTCCTGGCAGTTTAATGCTATCTCGGGACGACAGAGTTTTGGAGAACAATGTTCATTTAGGGAGGAGTCTTATTTGATTTGTAATGTTAGTAATCCAAAGACGTTGAGGAATTCATCACTGCTGTAGTGAAGGCTGTGTTGTGTAATGCTTCTTTTTTTTGTTATGTTTGCGGAAATTCATTTGGGCTTGTTTTGGTTCTCCATCAGAAAACTGAGTTGAATGAGTGGACGTGATCTGTTTGCTATATTTCAAAGGTCTTTTCAGCGTTTGTGTCATCCAAATCCTTAACAGCTTTATTTACTCTGAGATCCTTTGAGTTCTTGGAGGGAGTTTAAAAGAACATATCTGAGAATTTGAGAGATGTCCCCATCAGTACCTTGGGGCATTGGCCTTTGATCTTAAAAACATACGTTGGAGTGCCTCTTACTGGCCCTTCAATACCCCTTCCAGCAGCATCTGGTCTCCTGTCTGGGGAGGGACCAGGACTGACCCTGCTTGGCTTAGAGGGAAGCTGGCGCGTTGTGCTGCTTACAAGCTGTACGTGAACACATGTCATAGAGAAGCTTTGGTTTGGTGCAGATAACAGTAAACACAAAAGAAAATGGCGGTATCCCAGTGACGAGAGCACCGCTCAGAAGCATGGTTACCCATTTGTCATGGACTGACTGAGAATAAAACCCCACATTGATGATTTGGATAATGACAAAATGTTAACGGCAGTATGAGTAGAACTGGGCCAAGTGGAAAGAGTAAAATGTAAACAAACCTAGGTTGAATAAAGTGCCTGGAAATAGACTAGCACAGTGGAGCTCTGTTGCCTAGTGATGAGCAATGGCAATTCAAGCTTCAGGCATAACCTTTGGAAACTGGGTTAAACTTAAAGCATAAATAAGTAGATTTTTGCCTGTGGCTATATATCGCTATATTTCCCTGGACAAAACGTGTGACACGGTACATGTTTGGGCTTTCTCTGTTGTGTGTAAATGGTTTGTGTTGGTGTTTTTCTTCTATGCCTTCCCACCATTAAGAGTTCCTTAAAAACCTGTTGAACAAAACATAGCACATGTAGGCAACACAACAAAGGAATGGGGTGGTGCTGTTTTGGTTTGCCCATTATGAGTTCATTTCAACATTTCAGTTAATATGATTAATTGATTATATATCAATGGATCAAGTAGATCACAGCATTAACCAAAGGAGATGGAAGTTACAAGGGAGGTGTACCAAAGTGATTTATGTGTTTTGTATTGGACTTATCACATTCCATTCCTATAGTCAACTACTTTACAAATGGCTTTATAAACGTTTGAGTGTATTTGTAACCATGAACCATTCAGAAATGACAGCCTATTTTACACACAGTTCCTCATATCAGGGGAGCAAAATTAATCTGACAAATTTGAATAATATTGTCACATGTAGTATTACTTAACAAATACGTTGCATTCCAAAACTGCCTGAAGTATGGGAGCCTGTTCCAGATGCTCTATATCTCTGCATGTTAAGTGTTGTTTTTCTGCTGCAAAGGTAATCAATGAGGACTAGGGAGGCTGTTCCAATGGAAGGTATACATGCCAAAGCTTATCACATGACGTGTTGTAATGTTGTAAGCAAGTACTGTCATTATTTCCTCATGTTCCCAGGTAACTTACCAGAACTTCACTTTATAATGTTACCTCAATGGAATCTGAAATTGCCATCTGCTCCGTCTGGGATGGCGTGTACTTTTCATGTGAAGTGGTTTTTTGGGGATCTAAATATTGAAGGCAATATGATGGCAATACACACCCCCAATGAATGTGTGTCATTATATTCTCACGTACACACACACACAGTCAATGTGATGTCCTGAATAAAGTACAACTGTTGTTGTTGTCTTTTTCTGAGCTATATACACGGTGAAGTCTTTCCAATACTGACATTAGCAGTTACCTAAGGTAGAATGAATAGGAGCCGTTTGAGATGTGGTGTTATGTCTTCACCATGAACTATGTGTAGGCATGAAGGTTGGGGTGTTTCTATAGCAGTCACAATACAAAAGGCTTCCAATAACTGCCCTTGCAGAAGTCATGTTTATATATGAAAGTGATCAATGCCACTTTCTTTTCATCGCCAACGAATTAATCCACGGAGCTACATCGCCGATCAGGGTTTCAACCATAGAGTGTAAAGTCTTATGGCAGATTGGCTGTCATCATTAGGGTAAATATAAAAGGTTGAAGGATACTGTTATTTAGGAGTGTCCTGGTGGATGGTTGATTGGTTGTCATCATTAGGGTAAATATAAAAGGTTGAAGGATACTGTTATTTAGGAGTGTCCTGGTGGATGGTTGATTGGTTGTGTTGCTGACATGGAGTCGAAAGGTTCTAAGTTCAATTCCATGGAGTCACCGAAGAGTTATTGGTGGCCTCTGAAGTCTTATGGCAGATTGGCTGTCATCATTAGGGTAAATATAAAAGGTTGAAGGATACTGTCATGTATGAGTGTCCTGGTGGATGGTTGATTGGTAGTGTTGCTGACTTGGAGTCGAAAGGTTCTAAGTTCAATACCATGGAGTCACCAAAGGGTTATTGGTGGCCTCCGAAATTGCATTCTATTCTTCCTGAATGGTGTGGTTGGAAGTCTGTTGTTATATGAGCAGTGGAAGGTAGTGTTTGTGTCTCGTTGGTGGGTTGTTGGCAAAGTAGGTGACTTTGCATGCGCTGGTTGTGGGTTCAACTCCAGTGTGGTTGTTTGAGACTCCCGTAGAATGAAGAACAATTTGTAGGAGTTAGATCTATCTATGTAGAGAGAGGTAG
>JACXGK010004046.1:0-40788 GCA_016801125.1 Novumbra hubbsi | reverse complement strand
TCTGGGAGACTATGTCAGCGTGAACCGTGCTGAGTGGGAAGCAAAGAAGAGAACCAAGCTCCTCAAGACGGAAGCCAAGCGCCAGAAGGCTGAGGACCAATGGCTCAGCTGGGAGAAATCCAGAGCTGAAAAGAAGCAGATGAAGCTGCAGAAGGAAAAGATCAAAGGCAAATAAAGACAAACATTCCTTAAGGTAAATTTATATGATATATTGAAATGTTTTGGGGGGTGAAAATAGTCACGTGTATTTAATTGTGCCTTGAGGCTACTTGTTCTACTTCTACAATGTGAACATAAACAGTATCATTCTAATCTGCTCTTCTTCCCATTTGTGATTCATTTTTCCAGCTCTGGTGTTTTAAAGGAGACAGAATCCCAGCGTCTACCCAAAACATTCTTGCAGCCAGGCATTTTTCTTCTCCTTACTCATCTTACTGTTGCTTTGCAGTACCATTAATCCTTAAAATGCAAATAAATGTCCTTATTGTCACTTTGGCTTTGTTTCATACTGTTACAGGATGGATAGTAGTTCACATGACATAATCTGTATAATATAAAATATGTGTGTATAATATACATTCTTCCTAAACTACCACCCTCTCCATATCTCAAACATCTCATTCCAAGTGGGGTTGAGGTTCTCCTTGATCACATGACTTTTAAACGTGGCTCTGCCGATGTTGATTTTCACATAGGGGTTATGGTGGAGCAACCAAGGCACAGCATCTGTTTGTGTGTTGATGAGAAACTGATATTTCACTTCAGATTCATCTTCAACTACAAACAACTCAGTTCTCAGAGAGGAATTGATTGTTGACGATTTGTCATGATCTTGGGTTGTTGGGTTCTTTGACGCTCGTCTCTGATTTGCTGTCATAGCAACAAGTCAGTAAGCTTAAACCTGCTCCATTAGTGCAGCGCAACATTTTACTTCATGAGAGATACCGGGTTTTCTCATGAGGGACTAATTTACATAGTTAACTGGTTTGAACCACATGTTAAATGTTCAACTTGGGTTTAGACTTTAACCACACCACAAACTGAGTGCATTGCCTTGCGATTCACTCTGAGTGGCACCTTCCTTTACACAATCGGAGATGCCGAGAACTTGGTAAAAAAGTGCCATTTGCTAAGTTTACCTGTCATTCAAGCAGTTTTTAGCGGCTTTTGGGGTATTTCCTTCGGGCAGCTAAAGGGAAGATTTCAGTGTCTGAAAGGTTTGAGGGTTGCACCTGACAGGGCCTGTGACATTATGGTTGCAATGTGCCATTCTACCCAACATTGCCACCATCAGAAAGGAGAGGAGCCCTGTGGTGGAGGTGCAGCCCGACGATGACCTCCAGCCAGAGCACTTAAGACCAACCTAGTAGGAGAGCTGCATGACACCGAATTGTAGAACACCATTTTCAACAAACGAGAAGCCCAATATGCGTAGTACCTTGAGTTTTATTGCCATTCATTTTTGCAAAGACAAGTAGTCAGTTATCTTTTACCGACAATAAGACATATCTTGTTATGTAGGGGCAACAACAGTACTCTGTGCGAATTGGTGTATTAGCACTTACTCTGTAGTTCCTTTTCAAGCAGCTCTATCTCTAGTGCAAGTTTCTTCATTTTTAGGTGGTCAAGTTCCATTTCTCCCCTCAATTCTTGTTTTTCAGGGATAAATACTCTATTTTAAGTTAAAGACTCCTTTTATATAGGAAACGGATGTCATCCTGTTGCATTTGTGGAGAACACAATGAATACATGTCTAATGCAACAAAAAAATGTAGAGCACAAAAAGCACATCTTGGATTTGCCGTTTGATCTCGGATGTAGTTAGCGACGTTCGATGAACCAAGTCGATCACAGGGTATGCAATACTCTCAACGTCCACACGATGGAGTATTACTCCACATTAAAAAACGGGGTTACAACCACACTACAGACAAAATAACAGCAATTAAATCCACAGTAAAAACAAGGGATTATATAGCACTGCTAAATGTAATTTGAACAACAAATACAATTTGGTGACTCCTTGCTTTTGATTTGAATAACATGTTTTTTTGGTTTTGGCTTTGTACTCCAGCATAATACAAAGCCGATTGTGTTAAGGTAAAGAATGTTTAGAAACATGAGGACCACAGAAGTGTCAATGCTGGTCTCAAGGCCATCAAGTAGCAATTACATTGAAATGAATCAAACATGTATTGATGTAGCCAAAACCTTTAGGAATAGCAAAACAAAATGTTGTTACATTAAATGTGAAATAAGATGTTATGTTTTGGGAATTGTGTTTTTTTTGTCATCCATTTACTCAAAACTCCATAATGACAAAGCAAAGTAATTATTCCGACCCGTTGCTTTGACTACGATATCCGGCCTTGATCGGGGAGGTGACCTCATGGTCACTCAGACAGAGCTCCAAAATTGTGATGGGAGAACCTCTCAAATTAACAACAATCTCTGCAGCACCAAGAATTTGGCCTATACGGTAGATGTTCCAGACCGAAGCACCTCTTCCGTACACAGCTCTGCGCTCGCTCCACCTTCTGATAGTAGAATGTTTTCTATAACACGCGACTCCCGGTGGACCCACGGTAGGAATAAAACATTAGCGATCTAATATGTGGTATCTAATCGAAGCTATACAATCAATGGCTAAAATCATACATTTTATATTACTGCACTGCTTTAATGTGACTTAGAAAATCATAATTAATTATTGCCATAGACATAACTTACTTATACTTAGACATAACTTAGACATAACTTACTTATAACCTAGAACATTATTTTTATATTATGTGGTAAACAAATTAATCCCTGTAAATGTATTATACACTGTATTCCATATTATTTTCAATACGGAACTTATTCGTATTGGTAACTTATTCGTATTGGTCTAGAGACTAGTGTGTCATCATGACTTCTTTATCTGAACATGCACGTTGCTTGCATCTGAAACAACGTGGCCATGCGATATGACGCACGGAATTCACCTAATGCCCTGCTAAACTAGAGCGCGCGGCCAACTGTAGCCGCGGCACAGTGAACGCTACCACAAAGCGGCGCTACTTCATTATGAACAACACGTGAGGTTATGCTCTGGCAGTCGTGTCATAAGCTACTCGTGCTGGGTTTTCGCATCATAACGACGTCTAGCAGCCTATCACCATTCAGGAAATCAAACCAGCTGCTAGAAAACATGTAACACAAGCGATCCCAATATAACTAATTGTAAATATGTGTTATAACTTGGCGGAAAGCATGTTTGTCAATCATCATTGCGTCATTACAAATGTGTTATGTGATTATAAGAAAACTTGAGGCGCACGTAGGTATAAATTAATTTAGAACCACTCATTTGGAGCCATGTGAATGACCTACATACGAATCTGTGTATCCGCTGTAAACATGGGTTCTTCGCTGTGTCTGAAGGTGTTAGAAGTACATGTTGTACTTCACCTATTCGTTTTTGTATGTATAATTCATAAAAGTAGGCTAACTGATGTTGACCCACATTCCCACCACGATCCATACCAATTTCCGACGCTGAGATTCAAACAAAAACAAAATCGCTTTAAAGGGCAGAACGTGAGCGTGGGGGAGAAGAGGGATGTAAGGCGCGGAAGGCACGGTGAGCTCCGCCTACTTCCCATGTGCTAGCCTGCGTTCTCTCCTCCCCTCTTTTCGCGAGGCCTCGTACATTTGCATAGAATGTGTGTCAGTAGGACAGCGGGTTCCGCGGATCACATGCCGCACGCACATGCAGCGGAGCTTTTACCAGCATTCCAATGTCGATCGAGTTCAACTGTCTCGCCTCCACTCTAGCTCTCCACCAATGAAAACGTGAGAACGAATAAAGAGTGAGAGGAAGGGGGGGGGTTAAAGAGGTGGATGTGATACAGTAGTAGAGCGTGACAGAGACAGACCCACAGACAGACGACTGTGTGAGAGTGTGTGATCCCTGGCGTACAAAAGGTTGAAGGGACAAAAAACTGGTCACATTTCACAGACACCTGAAAACGTGCTGGTTGCTGTGGGCGCGGTGTATTGCCTATTAATTGGTGGGTAGGCTTAAACTACTTCCATACTTCTGTCTTCATGTTCATGGTGACCATACACTGGAGCTAGTGCTGAATTCTTGGAATTTCTTATCACGGAAAGCTTGTTATGTTACAGTTATAGTTCACTGTAGCCTACACACGACCTACGGAAACCACGCAATCATTTACGGACCGCAAAGGCGCTGTTCGCAATTACGCACGTTGGAAACAATTTGTGACGATTTGGTCAAACCTACCGGCTGCCTATTTTGGTTTTACTCAACTGAATAGATTTTTTTTCCACTCAACGGGTTTGAAGAACCACCCAATGACCTGCGTACAGTCTCATTGCTCATATCATTGGGATACCCGTTCTATGCTTTCTGTGCGGTTTATGACTCTATCACCTATATCAACTAAGCTCCTTGGCTCCAAGAGACAAAGCGACGTTGAATAATTATAACACCGCTTATAAATCTACGAAACACCGGGAAACATGGACAACAGCCCTGGTGAGTTTCGTTACATTATTACCAAGCTATTATTCATTGTTAGACATATGTATTTGCTTACACGGTACTTGGAAAAATAACACTTCCGTGTAATGTAACGTGTTACTAAGGCTACTATTAGGTATTTTCCTGCAGTGTCTGATGGCTACGTAGCCTATGTATGGGGTGTGTATGGTAATGTAAATGGGATTTCCATTGATTGAGTCTTTATGAAATTGAATAATTTGACAATATCATGTCATGTATTGGTAGAGGCTAAACATTATGCAAATAAATAGATAACTTCCTTAATAACTATAATCATTTCATGTATGTACCCGTAATAATAATCAATGATAGTCTTCAATCATTTATTTGGTGATTATTTAGTTATGTTTAATCATAGGTTAAGTTGGAGCTATGTCAATATAAATTGTCAATGTATAGTTTGGCCAAATCACTGTGTCAATGCCAAGTATGTTTTTGGTTCGTTTGACTAATACATCGTAAAGGATGCTTAGGATATTGAAGGAGTGGTTTGTCGTATGACATACCACAATCTTTGCTATTTTGCGGCGAATGACCTGACTGCCACTTCCTGATTCTCTGCATGTAAACAAACTCACGTGCAGTACCGGCCTAATTTGTCTGGAGCTTGCACGTGCTAAAATCTATTCTACTTTTTCTTATAAGTAGGATTTTTTTCTAATCGATTCGTGATACGAGATGTCAATGGGACCACTTTGGATGTCAATCAAACCGGATCACGTGGGAAATACAAAAACATTCCAATCATTTTCATCAGCACTATGGGCCTACTCCAGAAATGTTTTCTCTCTTTAACTAGAGTTTATATGTGTTTACCAGTCTGCGAGTAATTTGCAAAACTGGTCACGCTCCGCGACTGGTGATTACAAGTAGCTCCGGTTCGTCGCTGCGGCGGATCATAAATATTTTCTCTCAACACACGTGTGTCCAAGTCCCGCCTGTTTATAGCCATTTGAGTCAAAACAATGTATAAAACTGCTTAATACTTAATTTCAATAAGGGGTTAGGTATAAACAAAGTCTACTGCACACACAAATCGAAAATGTATAAAATGCTAAATAATAGGCGTTACTCATTAGAACACCGTTATGGAAAACAAAATGCATTACGGTCAACTATTTTTAATGTATGCGTCATAGATTTCTTGGGTCAATGTAATCAGCGGTGTGCAACTATAAACCTTTAAATTGGCATCTTTAAATGCAGCGCAGTTGAGTATTTTTCCCGTAATATTAAAAAATTAGAATGTGGTGTCGAATTGGTTAACTAGCAAATATATTTGTTGGCATATTCTCAAATCTAATCCATAGGCAATTAGGCAATCTCCGCATTACTCGCATGTCAAACGTTTGATAACTGGGGCATAACACGCGCCTTACTTCCCCGGTGCCCACCTCGCTTGCCTAACCGACATCACGTGCATAAACCTCAGTATCCATGTGCCGCGCGTGATTCCCACCCGCCCTCAGGATTATTCATCTCCCTCGCTGCCGTCCCTGGCTCAATCATTGCCTTTCCCGGTACTAAAACCGTTGCCAATGTTTGGTCAGTGGGTCAGAATGTTTTAGCAGCCTGTTCATTAGATGTATGTTTATTTATTAACGCCAATATATTTCATTGAAGAAGAAAAGGAAATAACAGTTAATTCAGGATCATATAATATACCATTATAGCTAAAGCGATGCGTTGACGGAATTAGGTCACGTTTTAAAGATAGCCTTTAGGCTACAATGTGGCTATTTGGTTAGAACACATGCAAATTAGGCCGGATCTAGGGTCTAGATCTCAAAACCTAGATATCTACATTGAAGGATAGACCAATCTGTCTTTATAATAAAGTCTTATTACTGGTCAGCCTACTGTTTATTATTAGGTGTTGGACCTAATAACTTTATAGTCCAAGACAGACTTCTAGTCCAAGATAATGCTCTACTTCCAAGATTGGTTCACTTATTTGTTATTTGTTCACTTCTTCAAATATTACACTTTTTCACTGTAATTTATTTATAGACTTAGCCTTGAACCATAACTCACCAATATCAAATACTTATAAATGAAGGCCAGTGAGATTAGACATTGGCAGATGTCAGGAGGGTACCAGGGAATAGATAGAATGGAGGTGGGTGTTAGGGTGACGAGGGGAGGGGTAGTGGTGGGACTGGAGGGGGAGAAGACTCACGTTGTCAGGCCACTACAGCACAGCTCACTAACAGATTAGCCCACATCAGTCGCCTCACTTGATTTGACCCCTGGCTGTTTAGCTGACTTCCCACTAAGCACTGTAGTTAAAGCCGGCCTCTGTAGCAGAGTATATAACCAGTATAACTATGTCTCTAGGAGATGAGTGAAATTGAATTGACTGATTATCAGATATGAATTGAGGTGGGCATGAATAAACTAAACCGATATCATTACTAGATGGATAATTTATAATTAAAAACATTTTTGTGGGATATTTTAGGTGATGATGAGGATTAGCCAAGAGATATATAAAACAAACATTTAGTTTGGAAGACATGCCGTTTCCTCAGGAATCACAACCAGGTAGAGGACTTGCTACACCGCTCAAGAGGTAAAGTAATATGTTAAAGGGAAGTTTCTTATAAATATGATTTAACGGAAGAAACTTTCATGCCCTCGGAGTTGGTTAAGAGAATATCGGAGGAAATAGGGTTCATTACTGTCTATATTTTTAGGCATTTTTAAGTACTGGGCCATACAGCACTACCTCACGTACAACACTGTCACCTGTGTTATAACCTAGTCTAGCAGGGAGGGCCCCTAGCGCGGCTCAGGTTCCTGGTAAATGACGCTGTTTCTGCTATAGAGAAGGCCAGGGGTCAGGTCCTCCTCACTGGGCTGAAACGTGACACTGGAAACATAATCGACAGCTGAGGACTGTGAGTGTGTGTGACTGGAAACGACATAAGAGGGTACAGAGCCCCAATCTCACACAAGAGCGGTATTTGGTGCTATGGAGGCATAAAAGGAAGAGTGCATCAGGGCGTAATTTGTGTCCTGTAGGCAAGGGGGAGGGGCTGTCAGAGTAGAGGAAGCTCTGCTACTTAGAAACCGTGAGTCCCCAGGAGAGTGCATGTCGGTCAGTGTTTACACGTGCTGGAGGAGGAATTAGCCAGGCACACTCTCTTTAAGCTAAACAGTAACTCCCAGTCAGCAGCACGTGTCTGCTCCTTCAGAGACAGAAACACGGGGACAGGACAGGCTCGGGAAGGGTGCCCTATATCAGGACCGGTTAAGAAAGGATGCCCTACATCAGGACAGACCCAGGAAAGATGCCCTACATCAGGACAGACTCAGGAAAGTTGCCCTGCATCAGGAAAGTTGCCCTACATCAGGACAGACTCAGGAAAGCCACCCTACTTCATCTCACAGAGGCTATTCAAGGTCCTTGAAAAAGTAAGGAAAGTACACGTAAAATCATTGATTTGAGTCATAGGCCTTTATGCCCTTGAATGAGCAAAGGCTGACTGAAGTTATGAGATCCTTTTTTCAGTCAGATAGCACCCCCGGTGAAGTAATTCGTTCAAAATACTGATGCAATGCTGTGGGCATCGATTGAAAAACGAAACAAAAACCATTTAATCTAAACGGGCCCAGGTTTGTGATACATAGAACCCCTTCAGAACTAAATCCGAACAACTTTGTATGTCCAGAAAACGTGACTGTTCGCGCTCCCCCTCGCCCCTCTGTGTTTACGGTGACTCAGTGGAATGCCTGGCAGAACACTCACACAGTAGCCGGCACTAGCCTTGCCTCCGTACTAACAATAGGCCTACTTAAGCCCTCTCTTTCAAACGTGAGCTCCCAGCTGCCTGCCTGTTCTCGTACTGCGGCTGTTGTCTACACGGGACTGCGGAAACAAACGCCTTGTGAGCCCTGCCGGGAAGTGTGTCAGGAGTCCATGTGAGGCGGCGGTCAGGTGGTTGGCAGTTTGAGCAAAGCCCGGGGCACGCCGCCAGGGGGGAGAGGGAGGCTGGCTTTAGGAGCCAAGCGGCAGCTGGCTGGCTGGCTCAGTGTACACGTGAGGGGCTGTTGCTCTTCTCGTACAGAGAGCACAATCTTCGCAGCGCCAGTGGAGGAAAGGGAGGGGGAAAAGGGGGGAGGGGATGGAATAATGAGACCTTCCCGAGGTTTTGCGTCCCTAACTTGGCTGCAAAAAATGTTTTGAACTTGGAATTGCACGATTAACGTTCAAGTAAAAAGCCAAGAGATCATTTTTACCTGATTTATTAGGATGCTTCATTCGAATAGCCTTTTGCGGAACATCCATCTGTTATTTTACCAACCTTGTGTGTGTGAGAAATAGATGACACAGATTACGATTATGGATCTGTGTATATGACGGGCTGATATCACAGCCTTCTGTCAGCTACGTTGTGGCCACAGTCGGACTAACGCCCCCCCCTCCCTCTTCTCTCGGCCTACCAGGTGGTGTGATACTGTACGCTGGCTCATCTGGGAGCGCCAGCCCTAGCCCCGGCAGCCCGTCCAGCGGGTACCAGACCCAATCCCCCCGGTCCTCCCACTCCCAGCCCTCATCTCCGGAGCCCATCTCCTTCGCCGAGATCAGCCCCCTGAAGAGGGGGAGGGAGGAGAACCGGGGCGGACCCTCGCCCAAACTGGTCTTCCAGTTCCACGAAGCCAACGCCACGACAACCACCATGTCCTCGGGCAACACCTACGCCCATCCCATGGTAGCCAAGAGACCCTGTGGCTTCACCGGCACCTTCAACAGTAAGCACCGCCCCTGAAGGCCCGGTCTGTCTTTAAGCGTGGCGTTTCTCTCTCATCGTGTCTAACCCGTCACTGCTCTGTCCGTGTGCCCTGCAGAGACGGGGGGCATGGTTCTCCTGTGCAAGGTGTGCGGCGACATCGCGTCGGGCTTCCATTACGGCGTGCACGCCTGCGAGGGCTGCAAGGGATTCTTCCGCCGTAGCATCCAGCAGAACATCCACTACAAGATGTGCGTGAAGAACGAGAGCTGCATGATCATGCGCATGAACCGCAACCGCTGCCAGCACTGCCGCTTCAAGAAGTGCCTCTCCGTGGGCATGTCCCGAGACGGTACGACCGCTCCCAGGCAGACCTCCTGTCCTCCTCACCCTTCCCTCCTCGGGCCCGTAGTCTCTCTCCTCACCTCACCCTTCCCTCCTCTGGCCCGTAGTCTCTCTCCTCACCTCACCCTTCCCTCCTCGGGCCCATAGTCTCTCTCCTCACCTCACCCTTCCCTCCTCGGGCCCGTAGTCTCTCTCCTCACCTCACCCTTCCCTCCTCTGGCCCGTAGTCTCTTGATGGATGACAGAAGCTGCTGGGGAAGTCCCAGTAGCCATCAGTCATGGGGAAAACTCTGGCAAATAGGCTTTATTTGGGGAAATTAGGCCACCGGCTGATTCATCATGTCAGGTCGAATGTGTTCGCACAGCTATAAGAGGTGTTACCTATAGACTATTTGACCTATAGACATTTAATGGGTAATGTTCTACGAAATATAATTGACTGGTAGAAGATTATTATTATTATTATGCGAGTAGGCTTAACAGTATTTTTCAACCAAAATAATGACTAAATGTTTATCATTTATTTAAAATAAAAGCCCCTGCTGGCTGTCTTTGGCCCACCTCAGTTATCGGAGGACAGAGTAGTTGCTATAGTTACAGAATCTCAGCTCCATCCATCTCCTGCTCAGCACCTCTTCCCTACAGGCCACCATGCTCTCCTCACGAGGTCTCTCTAAACTAGGTAATAACAAATAATCTGGTTTCTGGAACAGACCTTTTTAGGTGACCCATAAAAGGAAAACGATAGAGAAGATGGAAATGACCCATTATTGAAATAATCCACAAATTGAGACTAATTGATTACAGCTTTTTTGCTCACATAATTCACTTTATCTATATTTTGCGTGTTCTTAATTCCGAACTCTTATCATGCTCTCATTCGAACACCATTTTAGGTCCCGCCTCCTGCTCCTAGTCTAGTACATCGAACCCACTCCCTCCTTCACACTCTCTCATCCATCCTCAACTTCTCCCCTCCTGTTTCTCTGTCTTGTGGCCAGTAACAACATGTACTCCAGATGACCCCATAACCTACTTTACCAGTGACAAAAGAAGGTGTTCACAAAAACACAATGAGGAATGACCCAGCTAGAGTGAACTAAGGCAGTGAATAATGAGAGGACTGTCGAGGGAGCCAGAGGGGAAGAGATTGATGCAAGGTGTATACATTACAGTAGCAGACTATTAATAGGTTTACCAGAGTAGGTGTGCTTTTGAATGGGGGGGTTCAAAGGGGAAGGTTTTATAACATGTTAGTTAAGACTGTTGTGTCATGTCAGTACAGTAAAACTATCGTGTGCGGGCAAAATAACAAAAAAAACATGTTATTTAAAAGTTTATCCAAATAGGCCAGTTATAGGGGTGAGAAAGAAATCTTAGCCAACCAAATCTTAGTAAGCTTTCGTTTCCATGTAGGATCAGTCAATAATCCTGTAGCACAGCGATTGCTCCCCCTAGCGGTGTCAATGGACCAAAGTCTCTCTCAGTGTCATACTAGCTTCTATCACTATGTATTATCTAAACAAAGGCTAACTTATTTTTCCTCCTTCTCCACAGCTGTGCGTTTTGGGCGTATCCCGAAGCGTGAGAAGCAGAGGCTACTGGACGAGATGCAGAGCTACATGAACAGCCTAAACGAATCAGCTTCCATGGAGATTGACTCCTCCCCCTCTTCATCCGATGCCCCAGCAAGCCCGGAATCCGGGGAGTCCGTTTCTTCTGGCTACAACAGCGTCTTCGCCCAGGAGGACGTCAAGCCAGTAATCAAAATGGCCAGCAACAAAAACAACATCCGCAACAGCCAATCACACGAGTCGGGCTACTCTCCCTCCATACCTCCGCCCAACTTCCATTCCAACCCCTCTCAGGGGTACCCGTCTCACCCGACACACAGCTACCAGCCCCCCTCGCGTTGCACACGCAACAACAACATTGACAATGCCCAGTATAACCTCAAACCGTCATCCAATCAGAGTCAGTGTCCTATGTCAAATGAAAGCCAGTCGGCTCAGGCATTTCATGCCAATCGCAACAGCTTTCCCGCTGGAGAGTCCCACAACGTAACCGCCTGCCCCTGGAAGTTGAGCGGTGGCGCCAAAGTTTTGGTGAGTCTCATTAGTAGTATTGCTACGTGTAATATTACGCAAATCTGAGTGGCTTCGTTGAGTCATCGTAAATCTTTAACCTTCTCGCGCTCTTCCTCAGGCATGTCCCTTGAACGCATGCCCCATGGCACCCCGCGACCACTCCAGCCAGCAGATCTGGGAGGCCTTCTCCCAGTGCTTCACCCCAGCCGTCAAGGAGGTGGTGGAGTTTGCCAAGAGCATCCCGGGCTTCCAGAATCTAAGTCAGCATGACCAGGTCCTGCTGCTTAAGGCCGGCACCTTCCAGGTGCTGATGGTCCGGTTCTGCTCGCTTTTCGACCCCAAAGAGAAGACGGTGACCTTCCTGAACGGTCAGACGTACCCCCTGCCATCCCTGCGGGCGCTGGGCATGGGTTCACTGCTGGACGCCATGTTTGAGTTCAGTGAAAAGCTGGGAGCTCTGGGCCTGGAGGCTGATGAGATGGCCCTTTTCATGGCTGTGGTGCTGGTGTCTGCCGGTAAGAGCTTCATAAGACACACACACACACACACACATGCACTTCTCTAAATGCCTTCAAGAATCGTGTGGATGTTTCTCAGAGCGTCTAACCCGGTTCTCTCTCCACTCAGACCGTTCAGGTATGGCTGACGTGGTTGCGTTGGAGCAGCTTCAGGAGAGTCTGATCAAAGCCCTGCGCTCTCTCATCACCCGCCGTCGCCCCGACGACGGCTCCCTGTTCCCCAAGCTGCTACTGCGCCTGCCGGACCTGCGCACCCTCAACAGCCTGCACTCCGACAAGCTGCTGGCCTTCAGCATCGACCCCTAAGGGCCCGGTGAAACGGCAGCCCGCAGGGGCCACCACTGACACACGGACCCACTAAAGGGTCCTTTGGGGAACACCCCCATGACCCCTTGACTCCGGCCCCCAGTGAGTCACCACCAAGCCCTCCTCAGCGGGCTGTGCAGGCTGGAGCTGGGACTGGGGCAGGAGAAAAGGCGGGGTTGGACAGGGTGAAGGAGTGTACTGAGAGGCATCTCGGAGGAAGAGGAAAAGAGGAGTGTGTGTGGGGTTTTTTGTTTTTTTAACTATGACCCAGGCCCCATGACTTCTGATCAAGTCTGTATGTTGTTAGACGGCAAACAAACATCTTAGTCTAACACAACTCTCCAAGGTGAGGAGGGTGTGGGTATATGAATCCTCCTTTACCCATAATTCCCAGTGACTCAAGACCAAAAGACAATTCCATTCCTTCTCTTCCATTCCACAGCAATGTCCTTCTGTCCCGCCACAGACAGCCAATGAGCAGGGAGGAAGCACACTCTTCATGACAGGAAGGAACATAAACTCACAAACTGTATTTTTTCTTCCTACAATAAAGGACAAGCAAAGCACTTTCCAGACATCAACACACCTCTGAAGTCAACCCAAATGACAGAGCAATAGCAATGTAGAACACACTATTAGGTCCCTAACTGACTGTGTATGCACTGTTAAAACAACCTAAGCTATTTTCAAAATCACACCATCAATCTATCTTTTAGAAAATCCAGCACTTGGGATTTGATAAGACAATTTATTATTTACATTTTTAAGAATTGAGAGTATGATGCATTCTATTTGTATGCCGTAATCAGGGAGATACTATTTGGTCATTTTAGACCACATTTGTCGGGTCATACGTGTTATGGTGTTCTGTTGTTGTACATATTCACTATAATGTGTGACTGGTCCCCACTCCGTTGGTTTGAGTTGTACGGTGTGAACCCCATTGACATCTCGGGGGGGGGGCACCGTGTTTTAGAGTTGTCAACTGTGTGGTGGGATCCAAGGATGCATGCAACTATGAGTCCAGTGGTCTTCCCTTCATGAACCAATCCTTATAACCCTGATCCTTATCGCAACAAGACAGCCGCCAATGAAACCAGTGCTCAAATCTTGGAGAGAAAAAAAGAAAAAAAGTGTTTGATTTCTGCTTACAGTATATTATTGAAATATGAATATTGATCAATGCATCACCTTGTGTATATTTTGTAAATGTTTCATGATTGAACCGCCGTTGAGAACCAATATTAAATGAGATTATATACCTTACTTCTTGTGAATGACTCTTTAATCTTTTCCTTGTTTGAGCTGTTAGATATACCAAATTTAGAAGCTAAAGCTGTAACTTAGCGACTTAAGAGGACTTTTCTATAAAACCCCAGCTTTTGTTGACCATTATACTTAAACAATGATAATGGGCCATTGCTAAGTGCCTTGATACAAACTATAGGGCATTTAAGGTAATGGGTAATTATGATGATGTCACAACCTCACCGAGCGGATATAATACATGTCAAGTTCTCCCTAGTCATCATGCTCCTTCTGAACACTTTGTCAGCTTCCAATTGAGGCTCACATCCACTAAAAGACCATGGTGCCTGTCAGTGGAGCACGGGTAAATGCTCTTCCCTTTCGGCAATCCTCAAACCCTAGATGTCTATGCAAACTTTGTTTAGTCACCTTAGGTATCTTGACCCACCCCTAACAGGGCATCTCCTGCTAAGCTCAAGTTCTTCTTTGCCCTGGCACCAGGTTTCCTTATGCTAGGACAGGAGATTTCTTTCCCATTTTACAAAATCCTCTCAAAAACATACATTTTGAGAGTATATTTAAAATAACTCTACAGCCAATCTTCTGTCTCTCTAGTAGATACAGGGCGCCGTTTACCGCCTTTTATACTTGATGTGGTGGATGCCAAACTTAGGGAACAGAATTGAAGCGTTATACACTCAACTGAAACAGCACATTTTTTTAAACTGGTGTTAACGCGCCACCTACTGGTTGAAAACAGCTGAAAGCAAGTGCGTCACGCTACGTTTTTGTATGGGAATAATGTAATTAAGTACAGTCGTATACAGAAAATGTATATATTGGAATTGTAAATTAATCCTCACTCTATAAATGCAATTTACTTAAAATGCCTATGCATTGTAAAGGGGAACCGCAGTGGACAGGAATAACCACCGTTTTGGTTTTAAAGGAATACCAATCTTGGGAATATGGCTTCACCTGGTTCAGGTTTCGACAGAAACAGAAACAAGCATAATGCCAAAAGAATTATGATAAATGGTTCTCACTTGGTGAGGTTTGAAATCAAAGCATTAATGTACCACTGTTGCCGACTCTTTTACATGGGAAATGTATTCGTGTGAATCGTAAATGTGAATTGAAGTTGCAATCTCATATGTTAAATGGATTAACATGTGAACGTCAGATATGTATGGGTTAGGTTGAAATTCATGTTTTGGTTATGTTTACGGTTTAGGGTAAGGGTTGGCTTGAGGATTTTTGAAGGTAAGGGAAATAAAGTAAATAAATAAAGCGTCTTTATTTAAAAACCAAAGTGTGTGTGTGTCACGGTTCAACTGCTGGACACGAGGGGCAGAGCGTGGAGAGAAAACATCGTTTTATTTCTTCCCCTTTCCAACTTGAAAAAGGCAAAACACACCAAACGGCTCAGCACAACATACTTCAGAGTAAGTATTTTATTTTGACAATATCGTCAACTGATCTTTTTCATCTCAAAGGGGTCAAGAAAGGGCTGTGCAAATGTACGTTCCAGCACTGGATCAAAGGTTAGTGAAGGTGGTTTGCCTGTTTCTGGTAAATCCAATTATGATTCAATTGAATCATCTCAGGACCATAACGTTCTTAACCTTAATCTCATTCATCCTACCTGGCTGTTTCTAAATTAGTCTCTTACACAGGAATCCTGTCAATGTTTCATAAGTGTTTTTCCCCTTCAAATTTTAAAAGTAATATGTAATTCTTTCAGAGAAATGCATGGTTGATTTGAAAAGAAGTTATAGGAAATAACAAATCTTCTTGAAAACCACCTAGATAATAAAAGTCAGGTTAATTTGTACTCAGTTTTTAACATTGCAAAAGGAATGTAATGGAAAACTGTGAAATTTGTAATGGAAACATCAGATGTAAATGGAGGTCTTCTAAATGTATACCCGCTTGAAAAGGTTTATTATTTTTAAAACGTTATGTTTTTTGGGAAAACAAGGATTTTCTTGACTTTCAATAATGCTGCAGTTCCTTTACAGTACAGTTGCTTTAGTAAAACGTTATATATGACAGAGCGTTTCATAATGCTGCTATAATAAATATGTCATCACACGTAATAACAGCTGCCATAACTTGTCATAACCTGTTATAATATTGTCAAAACACAATCATGACACATATATTTTGACTTTGACTTTGAACAAGAAATATATTGTTCATTTATGAGGCAACATAAACGTAATGTGTCATAACCCACAAAACATACTTCCCAAGGCAACCGATTCAATCAAACGCCTTACTTAAAAAAAAAAAAGTAACATGTAACAATTAAATGCATTTTACCTACTGAATTATAGTCAACAGTATGGACGGTTTCAGCTCATAAGGGTTCAGTATTTCTATGACTTTACTATATAATGATTGTAATTGATCACATATGGATTCAGAAGTATACTTATCAGAATGCCTTTTCTGATGTCCGGGGAGGAAGTCAGCAGCAGATTTCAGGAACCAATATAACTAATCAATCACAGTGGTTGCAGTTGGTTGGTGTCCCTTTGGTTGATGCTTGGCAAAGTGGGTGGAGTGACTTCTTGCAGGTGTGGCCTTGTCCGGGTGTTACCCTCGGATAGAGCCACAGTGCCCCTGGATCCCCCTGTCTCAGCACCAAGGTTTCAGATTTTTTTACAGTAGATTCTGACCACTAGATGGTGCCGTTTCAAGTAAACCTGCTCAAGCTTATATCCAGTTTGAGGTGGCCATTTACATGCTGAGTACAAATTCACCATGACAGTCTGTATACCAAATAAGGAAGGGGTAGCCTCGCCATCACTCCAAGACACCTGTCTCCTGTACCTATAGCATTGCAGCATGGATGACCTCAATCAACAAAAATGATGATACATATTATTATATAATAATGTACAGCAGGGGTCTTCAAACCGTTCCACGGAGGGCCAAGTGTCTGCAGGTTTTAGTTTTTTCCTTTAAATTGGTTCCAGGTTCAGACCTAAATAACCATATGAGGGTAGACCTAACCAATCAGTGACATAATTAATCAATCAAGTACAAGGTGATAGTGAAAACCTGCAGACACTCGGCCCTCCGTGGAACGGTTTGGAGACCCCTGATGTACAGTATCAACTGATTAAAGGGAAGGGTAGCCCAGCCAAAAGAGGTGTGTCTTAAGGCCTGCTTTAAAAGCCATGACTGTACAGCCATGAGGCTGTCAGAGAGGGAGTTTCAGAGAGGGAGTTTCACAAATGAAAAGGGTCTACCAATTTTTAGAAACAAATGCTTGGTGAATTGGGCAGATTGGTGTAGCTAGACTGTAAAGGGCGTGGAGGTTCATAGGGGGAGAACAGGTCAGATTTGTAGACAGGTCCCAAGCCATTAACAGATTCATAGACTAAAAATATAATTTTAAAGTTAATTATTTGAGGGACAGGAAGCCAATGAAAGTCAGCAAATAGAGGTGTGACGTGGGCATATACTTTTTGATGGCCTCAGCGCTGTTAATGAGCTGTATTTTATAGACATGTCTAATGCGGGCACCCAGATTGGTAAGGACTGATGAGAGGGAGATGATGCGGCTGTCAGTGGTAGGGTAGATGTTGTAGGAGTTGATTAGTTGCTGTAGGGGGCTTTGAGAATTGCCTCTAGCCTGTCTTGGCGCTATTGAGTTGGAGGTTGTTCTGCAGTCAATGTTTTTTTTATTGTACACCTGTGTGTCATCTGTGTAGCAGTGTAATTAAACACTGTGGAGAATAGGTCCTAGCACTGACCCTTGTGGGACACCACAGCTTAATGTGAACTCCTCTGAGCTTGCTTCATAAAAAACCTTCACCAATACTGTCTCAGTACTATGCATTTGCATGAAGACACACTGGAAAGCCTCATAAAGCTGGTTTGCATTGAGGTGCGAGTGAAGTTGAGTTGCCAAAATATTCTCTAGGACTTTAAATAAAAACTGGAGTTTGGAAATATGACTGTAGTTTGAAAGGATGTCAGGTTCAAAGGATGGTTTCTTGAGCAAGGAGGAGATGGCTGCCATCTCGAAAAGTTATGTTAAGTTATGTTAAACAAACAAGTAATAAAATCAGTGTGTGTCACCATTTTTTAAATAGTGATGTTGAAATATGGTCAAGAGGGCTGCTGGAAGACAATGTCACAACCCTATGATCAGAGACACAAACTCATGTACATCCAGGTCTGATGACAAGACCAGGTTAAGACAGTCCAGCAGGTTCAGAAAGTCTGTGGCAAAGAAACAATTTGTTGAATCAATGTGAACGTTAAAATCATCAAGGACAACAGTAGAATTGGAGGTTTTAGTATCTAAGGTGTGAGTTTTGAGAAATGTGTTTCTGACTTTGAAAAAATGTTGTTCACATTCAAGAAATGTTAGTTTGCAGTTGTGAAAAACTGTCAGTTTCTAGCAGGAATGCTACTTATATTAGTTTCTAACTATAAAAACATTTTAATATTCTGTGATGTTGGCTGTATTGGCTTGCTGCATGGATATGGAATGACCCTGCTTTGAAGTCCTCTGGGAAAAGCTGTGGTCAGTGTTACTAAAAACCGATCAACCACCCCTTTTTCTATTGAGATTGTGGTACATTCCTGTTCATTCCATGCTGGAGCCTCACCTGGATGCTGCTAGAACAGCATGAATAGGGGGGATTGGGATCAGAGTTGGAGAGAGATTAACCTCCTAATGGTGCTCTATATATGGCTTGGATGGTATAATCCGCGCAGCACAGACAGATTCAGCACAGTAAGAACGACTTCAATCTGAGCGAAAGAGAGAAGAAGGACATAAAAATATTCAACAAAAAAAGAAAAAGAGATAGGAACATAAAAATAAAAGGATAGAAATGAGCTTCATATTATAAAAGGAAAACAACTACTGAGGTTGACAAGACATTGATTAACGTCATAGAACAAGGGGTGATACACAACACCGCCATAAACATCCAGACATCTCTAACGAACTACAGAAAGATCTGAACATGACCAAGGGAAAGGTAAATATTTATCTCACTATGTTATTATTTTATAGATAATTTTACAGAAAATTTTAGTTGTTCTGAAATTCCCTATACTAACCGAATTTGAGTCTTTTTCTCTATGTGATTTCCTTTAGTATATCCTAACATATATGGGATATCCTAATAAAGATGGGATATCCTAATATAGATGGGATATCCTAATAAAGATGGATCTTTTGATCATTCCCTATACAGTTGTCATGGTCCTGTGTTTGCCAGTCGTCTATTGGCCGAGCCAAAATGGTGGCCTATTGGGAGTATCCTAATCCTCCTTATCCTATTCTAAACATTGAGGAAACACGGAGGCTTGTGTACATTGATACCAATCTTGGTTAACCTAGTCTAACCTAGTCTCTTGGTTAACTAAAGTCTAAATAGTGTTTGGTCAGATGCTGAATTTAGTTCAGGATCCATATGTATTAGGAAATGACATCAGAACCGGAGCTAAGACCTTCACCCCACTTTCTATCATAATCGCTAGCAAGTCTATCCCCATACCATTGAAAATGTGAGAATATGCAAACAATCAATCAATTTGGGTCTCGACCAGGGTGCTGGACCTGCCAATGGCACTGGCTCATGCAAATCATTGTTTCATGTCTGCAGTACCGTTTATGTATCTGTAGACTGTCCACACGAGATTACATTGAATAGTAATCTGGATTAACAGATAATCAGGGTGTTGAGTGCGTGAATAGAATCATAGAATACTAAGTAATACTTTATTTGGAGTCTCAAAGGGGTGTCTTTAGGCGTCTCTACAAATTATCTACTGACTATCAGTAACATTGTACATATCTACTAATCCTAACCCTAAACGTTATCCTAACCCTAACCTTAAACCTTACCATATTCGCTATTCTAAATCTAACCCTAACCTTAAACCTTATCATATTTGCTATTCTAAACCTAACCCGTAACAAGCAGTTGCTAATCAACATATATCAGCATCTATAGAAAATGTACAGATGTAAATTGAAACTCGAAAGTGTGTACGTTGTTTGTTATCTTGTTATTCATCTGGAAATTTTGTCTTAAAGCAGCAAAAGGATGTTGAGTTGAAAGAAGTTGAGTTGACTGAAGTGAGTGTTTGTTTTCCAGTAAGATTGCAAAGCCGGCTCTAGCCTTTAGGAGTGGCCTTCCCGCCACAAAACCTTGGAGAACATTACTTAATTTTAAGTCATGGTGCAAGGAATTGTCAATCAGTAGCTAGCCAAACATAACAGGCAAAATGCTCCACGTTCTAGACATGATAAGAAACTACATGCACCATTTCTCATCTGCAGGTTATAAGCAATTCAATAAATGTGAAGTGTCACAGGTCTGGATGTAATCAACTTCATAGGTTTAACTAGTAAACATGCCATAGCTAGCTGATGGATGTTTCCCAAGAAAATGTAAACAGTGAGACACACGTTCAAGCAGAAGTCAAACTCAGTTCCTGAAAAAAAGATGCATCTAATTTGTCCATTCGAACATTGTTTAGATTATCAGCAACAGCCTAAGAAAGTGTTTTACCCCCCAAAACAAAAGAAAACATATTTCTTATTGGGAAATGTGTGGCCACTAGCTGTCACGGTCCCAACATGCAGCACAAATTATCTGTGACTGGGCGAGCCGGCCTTGTAAGAGTGGAGTGTTTGTAGTAAGAAGTTTTTGTTAGTGTTTAAAAGAGTCTGTCTGTTTTAATTCTATTTATAACCACTGGTATGTTTCTCTGACCAACTACATATCTCAATACATTCAGGTAACTCCAAAGACAGGCAATGAATATCCACCCAGCTATGAAGAGGTTACTGCAGGTAATAATAAAGCTTATTTATATCTCAGCAAGTAGATTAGCAATATCTGATACCCATATGGACACTGTTATGTCTATAGCATGCAGGGATATTGTACACCCAGAAACGGGTTACTAGGATGTAACCAAAGGTAACTTTCTCCACATTATGTGTAAAAGACTGAATTTCTATAGATGTATGTATATATATTTATAAATAGCGATCAATATACACACAACACTCCATAATGTTTAAGCATCCATTGTCAACATTTATTAAAAATAAAATGTCTCATGCTGAGAAATTTCTTCCCCTCCTGTCAGATTATGAGGAGATGCAAGCCCAGTTCTTCTGGGATGACCTGGCTGTTAGGAGGATCTTCATCAGGAAGGTACTGAAACAGAAGAAACCACCACACAAACGCAAAACGTATTACCATTCTGAAACCAAATGAATACAATAAAGACTACAATAGTATTGTAAAATAGCTACTACGACTCACATGCTTACTCATGTTTACCAGATGGAGTTAGCTTGTGTCTGCTCAGTGGTTCCTATTTATTTCTTTTCTCTGTGTCCCCACAGGTCTACGCCATTCTTATGGTCCAACTCTTTGTGACTGTGGCCATTGTTGCTCTCTTCACGTTCTGGTGCGTCCAAAATCCGCTCTTTATGAAGTCTGTTGCGTTTTACTCTCCATAGATTAACACTGTCGTCTCTCCACAGTGCCCCAGTCAAGTATTACATTCAGATACACCCCGAGCTGTACATGTGCTCATAGTAAGTGATAACCGTAATCTAGATTGAGGGACACACTGTTTTTTTATTCTTTGTGTCGTTGTGTTACTGAGCTGCTTTCCTGTTGCAATTTGGCAGCATGATGTTCTTTGCCACGTACATCGCATTGAACTGCTGCGGTGAACACATCAGGTGAGGGTTTCAGTTACAGTCTTCTTGTATTGCCATTACATCCCATATTAAATAATATAGATTGGATGTATAGTAAATCAAATAGTAAAATGTGATTACACGTTTATTGCACAGTTATGACTACCTGTCAAACAATCAGAAACATGATCCCATTTATTTCAAGATTAGCTGTGAGTCATTACAAGATTGTTGATGTCTTCATTTTGTCAGAAGGAATGATTACCACATATTTTGTATAACCTTCATGGGAGTTCATTTATAATAACACAGAGGGAATTGACCAAACTTATTTCTTTCCATTTTTATAACAGGAGGCAATTTCCCTGGAACCTCATTTTGCTGGCTATTTTTGTGAGTATAATGTAAATGTCAATTTATTTATGAAGCACAATGCTGAACAAAGTGCTGTACAAAGTTGTGCAAGATTAAAATGTGACATTTCAAAATATACAATTATGTCATAAGTAATAAACATTTATCCAAATGGTAAACATAGCCCCCCCATTACCCCTTCTAGTCTGTGCTCTTAATCTTTTGCTGTTTTGACTGATTAAATCTCTCTATTTCTGTTTCGTCTTCATGCTCTCATCTTAGACTCTGAGCCTTGCTTTCATGATGGGCTTTGTGTCCAGGTAAATCACTGATTCATGTACTTCACATGTGGCTGGGATCAATGAGGGACTGTTGTGTTCTTTCCCAGGTGGTCTGACAAGAAACAACACAGGCCTCATTGATACATTTTGAAAAAAAAAAATACGATTTTTTTTTAATTCAAATAATGCATTAACACAGGCTGTATATAAACAGCTAAATGGATGGATAGAATGACTACATTTGACATTTAGTTATTTATCAGAGTGACTGACATTAATCCTTATAGTCATTGGCAATGTCGGTGCTAGAAAATTCAAGAGCTTGGGTTATTTATTTGGAATTTTCCTAATTAATGGATAAATCAATGTCCTATTTTGTCTCTCCAGCTTTTGCAACACCAAGTCTGTGGTTGTGTGTTTGGGCATCACAGCCGTGGTATGCATGTCTGTCACCATGTTCAGCTTTCAAACCAAGGTAACACAAATGACCACTTTGCTGTGTTCGGATTGGATGGATTTATCCTGGAAGCACAAGCCCTGATTTTTCCTCTTGTTTTCTGTAGATCGACTTCACGTCGTACCAGGGAACATTGTTCATCCTCACCCTGGTCCTCATATATTCCAGCATCATCCTCTCCATAGTCATCCCATTTGGATACGTAAGTAGTCTACCTAGTCTGTCTGATAATCTGTCTGATAAGCTCCAGTCAGCCTTTGAGTATCGCTAAAACTGGTAATCAGCAGAACTTGCCAATGTGTGGATCTCTCCAGACACATACAAGAGAACAGTTGTGACACCGGCAGTGAGTTTAAATATAGACTGATGGTAAGGATTATGACCCTCTGTCACACAACCTATGAACCTGAGGTGGGTATGGCATCCTAGCATATAAGAAGGATTAGTGGTAAAGTCTGTACTTAATCTTAGAGATGGACAGGAACAGGCTCAGTATCTTTCCTACATTAGAGGTCTGTGTCTTCTTAGCACTGTTTGATAACATTGTTACCACTCCTCCAACAGCTTCCTTGGTTACAAGCCATCTATGCTGTGATAGGGGCTATCCTCTTTACTCTGGTGAGTGGCAGATATTCAACACGCTTTCATCTTTGGGGAGGCCCCAGAGTTTTTCCCTGACCAGGGCACATGACGTGCTCCTGGCCCTGATCGTGGGACCATAGTCAACTCCATCTACAGCCAGACACCTAACTCACTCTTTCTTCCTCCACAGTTCCTGGCACTTGACACCCAGCTGCTGATTGGCAACAAGCGCTACGCCATCAGTCCAGAGGAGTACGTGTTTGCTACTCTCACCCTCTATCTGGACATTGTGTATCTGTTCAGCTTCCTACTGTCGTGCTTTGGAGGGGGGCGTGACTAATTATGTCTTTCAATCCATCCATCTGTAACTACAAGTTTCTCTATTTCTTATCTGGCCTAGATAGGAACTTTGTATTTCTATTCTCTGACCAATCTCCTGCCTCCATAGAACTTTAAGAACATTTCTGTCTTCCTGTCAATTAACTCTGGCTCTTCGTTGATGAGTACAGAACAGTACATGAGGATATGCCTTATGTTTTTGTGACACACTGTTTAACATCAAATTATGTAGTTAGGCAATGAGCACACAGGACTTGGTTCTGGGGGCCGAGATGACATGTACCTCAGCGGACTCTAGCTAACACCCAGAACTGTGGAAGAGGAGAGCGGCTTTGTAACACAATCTGGGCCTTATTTAAATGGGCACGTTTGTCTTCTGCTCTGTTTTATGACGTTTATGTTATTGAAAGGAAATGATGATGAACTAGATATAATCAGACTTTACTGACACTAAGGTAATTCTGTCCACTAGGGGATGAGTTAGGTTCACACAACCCAACCTGCATAACAGGAAGTATTCAGGAGCGGTCCAATCCATTTGCGTCTACTTGTATTATAACACACACTGTCATTAAAAGCAATGAAACCTCAGCATGTATAATCCGACAAATGTGACAGGCAAAATAAGGCAGTGTTTAAACATAAACACTTTTTGTTATCTCTACTGTTCAGGAAAACCGATATAAAGTCCTTGTCTGTCTTCCGCTCGGTACAGCTAAACAACTCGACAAGTTACTAATGATACTCTCCTTTTGATCTCCTTCATAGCATGTTACTGAATCTTTCTGTACATATACCTTGTTCGTGTTTTCCTCAACTATCATGTGCATTTAGGAAATCTTTGAAACTCAGCAGGGTTGAGTTTACATTTTTATAATACAATTATATTCAATTGTAGTTTTGATATCACATAGTATCTTCAGATATGATTGCAAGATTTATGTACATGAAAACAAATCATCACATAACATCAAGTCAATGAACTTCAGGCATATCAATCTGAACAGTTATGAAGCACAAGCAATTGTGAATGTATTTCACCTGTTTGGAACAAATAAAAAATGTTATGGTTTTGCAGGTGTTGACCGCAAACAATTGCTCTTGTCCTTCCTGACTGATTCTTCTCCTGTTTGCATTTATGTCCTTGTCACTACTGGTAGCATGAGGCGGTACCTGCAGCTCATTTGGGTTACACAGGTAGACCAGCTACTCCAGGATGGCACATCCATATGTACTGTTGAAAGAAGGTTTGCTGTGTCACCCAGAACAGCCTTAAGAGCATGGAGGAGATACCAGGAGATGGGACGTTACACGAGGAGAGACCGGTATCTGCTCTGTTGTGTGAGGGTCAACTGGATGAGTTCACACTGAGCAGTGGGCCCAGGGTTCCTCCTGGTGCAGGACAATGCCTGCCCACATGTGGTCTAGTGTTTAGACAGTTCCTGAATGACAAATGCATTGATGCCATTGACTGACCTTCACGTTCCCCAGACAGAACCTCTGGGACATTCTGTATCAGTGCATCCGACACAGTCAGAGGTTAGCAGGCTCGCGCAACTCAGTCGCTGGCTGAAAACAGAGTTCTGCCCGTCGCAGGAAGTAGAGTTTGTAGATAACTGGCTCTCTTTTTGGGACTCTCCCAGAAATAGGGTCAGGCCTGATCTGCTGAAGAGTGACGGAATCCTTCCTAGCTGGAGTGGTGCTCTTCTTTTGTCCAGGAATATTGACAGGAGTCTCACTCCTATAGCCTCACCATGAGATAGGGCTGTTAGACACCCTGCTAGCATAGTGGAGTCTGTCGATAGCATAGCCAGAGCAGTTAGCCTAGTTTTGCCTATTGTGACTGTTACTCGTTCCAGACTAAGAAAAGTAAAACACGGTAGTGCAAACACTAGCAACCTTATTAAGATAAAGCTTTCTTCTATCTTGGTCATGAATGAAAATGATTGTCTTACATCACATCTTAAAATGGGACTCTTTAATATAAGAGCCCTTGCTTCTAAGGCAATTGCAGTAAATGAGTTAATCACTGACCACAAACTAGATGTCATTGGCTTGTGTGAAACCTGGCAAAAGCCTGATGAATTTATTGCCTTAAATGAGGCCTCCCCTCCTGGCTACACTAGTGATCATATCCCCCGCGCACCCCAAAAAGGGGGGGGGGGTTGCAAAAATTTATAAAACAAAGTATAAATGTACTCATAAACACATAGCTGATTTTCGTTCTTTTGAGGTTTTACTTATGAAAGTGAACCAGGCTGATACTTCGCTATTCATAGCTACCATTTACAGGCCCCCCCGGGCCTTACACAGGTTTCCTTAATGAGTTTCCCGAATTCTTGTCTAACTTTGTAGTCATGGCAGATAATATTCAGATTTTTGGTGATTTCAACATTCATATGGAAAAGTCCGATGACCCTCTTCAAAAAGCCTTTGAAGCCGTAATTGATTCAATGGGTTTTGTTCAACCCATCTCAGGTCCAACGCATTGCCACAATCATACTTTAGACTTAGTTCTGTCACAAGAAATGTATGTTGTGGATCTATTAATTCTTCCAAATGACCCTGGAATTTCAGACCACTGTCTTATCACATTTACCGATAATTTAAAAAGCCAAATTGCACCCCAAAAAAATTACTTTTACAAGACGTAATATAAATTCTCAGACTACAAATAGATTTCAGACTATTCTTCCAGTTTTGCTCATTGATGACAGTGCAAACAAATCTGTAACTGATCAAATTGAGGATTTAAACTCAGGTATAGGAACAATACTAGAGCATACATGCAAGCCTCCAGAAAGTTGGAGCGAAAGTGGCGCTCCACCAACTTGGAAGTATTTAGATTAGCTTGGATAGACAGTACAGCACAATACAGAAAAGCACTCACATCTGCTCGATCATCTTATTTTTCCAACCTGATTGAGGTGAACAAAAATCAATCAAAAATGTCTCTTTGATACTGTTTCTAAGTTAACGAATAAGCAACGTTCAACAAATGAAGTGGGTCTTCACTTTAGCAGAAATGAATTCATTAACTTTTTTGATGAAAAGATCATCACCATTAGAAAACAAATAGCCGACTCTTCCAGCAGGCCTAGTTTTCAAACATTTACCGGTCCTAAGAATGCACAGAACTCCCCTGACCTGGTATCAATGGGGACACTTGAATTTTATTTATCCTATTTCACTTGGCACGTTCACTAAATTAGTAACAAGTACTAAACCCACAAATTGTCAATTAGACCCGATTCCAACCAAATTACTTAAGGAGCTACTCCCAGTGCTAGGTCCACCAATGTTGAACATAATAAACTGCTCCCTGTCCTCTGGAAGTGTACGAAACTCATTAAAAATAGCAGAAATAAAGCCTCAACTGAAAAAATCTAATTTGGATCCAGATTTAATAAAGAATTATAGGCCAATATCGAACCTCCCCTTCCTCTCCAAAATCTTAGAAAAATCTGTTTCTCTACAACTTAATGCCTTTTTGATGAGAAACAACATTTGTGAATGTGACGGGTGTTGGAAGGAGTGGACCAAAATGCAGGTAGGCAGTGTTGTCGATAGGGTTTATTTTGTCGCTATCGTAGGCACGGTAAGTGTTTAAATACAACTTCTGTTCTCAAACACAAAAGGAATAATAGTGGTAGTGTAGCTCAGTTGCTACGCAGCACGGAAGTGCTGACACTCGACACATATGACAATAACAAATGCAGAGACAAGACACATGAGGGATTTTATACACAGGTAACGAGGAACAGCTGTAAGGAATCAGGGAGGGATGCGTTCACAGGACATGGGGAACAAGACAAACATGAACGATGGTGCCTAGAAGGCCGGCGACGTCAAACGCCGGGGGGCTACGCGAACAGGGGAGTGGCCGCCAGTAGGCGGATACGTGACAGTGAAATGCTCCAATACGGTTTCAGACCCCATCATTGAGGCTGCACTTGTGAAGGTGATAAATGACCTTCAAATGGCCTCAGATAAAGGTTCTGCATTTGTCCTCTTGCTTCTTGATCTTAGTGCTGCTTTTGACACTATTGATCACTCCCTTCTTTTGGAGAGATTGGAAACCCATGTGGGGCAACGCGGAAAAGTTTTAACCTGGTTTAAATCTTATTTATCTGAAAGATATCAGTTTGTATCAATAGATGGCATGTCCTCTGTCAAATCAAAGATATGTTTTGGTGTTCCTCAAGGCTCAGTTTTGGGGCCATTACTGTTTTCCCTATATATGCTGCCTCTGGGTGATGTCATCAGGAACCACAATGTAAATTTTCACTGCTATGCTGATGAAACACAGCTATATATCTCGATGAAGCATGGAGAGGCCCCCAGAATACCTACTTTGGAAGCATGCGTCTCAGATATTAGGAAATGGATGACCGATAACTTTTTGCTTTTAAACTCAGAAAAAACAGAAATGTAAATTTTAGGACCTAAGAAACAAAGAGCACTGTTGGGAGATCTCACAATGAACCTCGACGGTTGTATAGTCATATCCCAAAAGAATGTGAGAAACCTTGGCGTCACCCTCGACCCTGACCTCTCTTTCGATGAACACATAAAAAATATCTCTAGAGCTGCTTTTTTTCATCTTCGGAACATTGCTAAAACATTTTTTTTATCAAAAGCTGATGCTGAAAAACGAATCCAATGTAACCTCAATGTAAAGATGTATACTGAAGAAAAAAATTGAAATTTGTGTCAAGTGTAATGTTCTTTTCTGTCCATTGTTTTTTAACAATGTAGGAGATAACTTTGTTTGGAAAACAGATGCAGCCATTAAAAACAAGATTTTTTATTAAAAAAGACAATTGACATTTCAAATTTAAAGAGTAAAACCAAGGAACAAAGGAAACAAAAACATGTTTCTTTCAATTATTAAAAAACAACATTTACAGAGATTTCAGTATCTCTGGCACAGGAAGACAAAAGTAGCCGAATAGCTAACCAACCAACTAGCAACTAAATATCAAAACCTCTCTCTAACAAACTGTACAAAATGAGTTCTTGTATAAATAAGAAAAATGTTTACAAGCAGTAATAGATAAAACAATTATATGTTCAAATTGTCTGATTTTTTACACAAAGTTTACAAATTGCTCAAGAGATTCCAAAATGACTTATAATATTAATGATAATACAATATAAATAAACTGGCCTACATTTTTTCTATAAATAATTAAATAATTCTCAAGAACAATATAATTTTTGAATGTTCGAAATGCATGAACCTGATCTACAATTGATGTTCTAGGTTTGAGTAAGACATTTTTGAACATACAGTGTGGTTTCATCTATCCACTTGTTGGACATTCCATTTTAGCAGCAAAACATTTTGAAACTATGAAATAAGATATTGAAAATACATGATCAGGAATGAATGGACAGAAGAATGCTATTTAATACCAATTCCTTGTACATAAGCATGGACTTAAAATAAGTAAAGTATGTAAAGTGATTGTTCACTCAAAAATCTTGGACCTATCAATTTGATGTTGACATAATACCAGTTTTGAGTTGTGAAGATGACTAATAATACAGATGTTGGGTTATAATCATAATTATGAAATGACTAGCACTACATCCTCAGCTTTACATCTCGATTTTCGGCCAAACAGAGCAAAAAGTGAATGAACAAAATTGCACTCATTTCATAGTTTCAAAACCAAATGTTTTCATATTCAAAGTGATGACTGATACATGGACTATCAGTTTTCATGAAAATAAAAAAAATACATTTTCCTTCATGAGGTGCACTGGATCTGAAAACCTTAAACTTATCAATTGTATTATTGGGACAGATCACAAGACACAACACACATAAACACAAGTGAAAACAGGGAAATGAAAATGTATTGAAATCAGCTCAACCAAAAAGAGAGCAGAAAAGAGTCCTATTTACAGAGAGATAGATAAATGCAAAGTTCTCATCATTGACAATAAAAAAGCAAAGTAGGTCCTTTTACCTGTTGTCTATTAAAATACACCAAATACTGTTTTTAATTTGGATGTACCAAACCAAAATGAGCATGTTGATGGAATAAAGCATGTAGATGTAAGATTTTTTTATCCCTATTCAACAATACATTTATTCAGAAGCTAAAGGAAACATATTGCTTGTTAACCATCTAATAGCCACTTTGGGACAACGTTACCATAGCATAACTCTAACAGTGCCAATATTGATGAGAGCAGCATTTTTCTTCAAGATATATACTTTGAAAGACAGCTTTGCGGAAAGGTGGATGGCTTCATCATCTTTGGTGTTGCAGACACAAATAAGAGAAAAGATAAATTTATAGCGATTGACAAAAAATAAGAAATTGGATTTAATTACATCAAAATTGAGCGTGAAGGGAGGATGTTGCCTCGGGTGACACTAGGTTTGAAAAAGGAATGGTTAAAACTTAGCCCTTGTTTTATAGAATGGAAACATAACATCTGATATTGATGGCAACTTATCTTTCTTGGCTGTACTGTCCACCATAACTGAAAAGGCATAGCCATTAATGAGAAACGGGTTTCCCTTCAAAAATCGGGTGAATTCCCTTACTTTGGTTGGAAAGCTAACAAAACATGTCAGTTGTGTGCATTTATGTTTTCTCAACTTCTGTGAGAAGTATTCATAACAGCACTTGTATTTGATGTGTTATCTGGGAAACATCCACAATTTGTGAGACCAACACAACAGTATGTGTCGACTAGACCTTCTGGGTTACTAGACTAACTGGCCTGGTGTGATAGATGGCATGGTGGCCAGAGATTTCCATTCAGTGTCTCTAGAATAGACATGGACGTTTTTTAGTTCAAGCCTATTTTACACAGGCATGACAAACCATATCATAGTGAACAACACAGTGTTCTGGAACAAAAATAAACGTGAAAACACCCCAAAATAATCTCTCAGTTTGCATTCACCATGTGCACAACTTGACTAAAAAAACAACATATCCTATTCCCTTGGAAAAAAAGCTCCAATCTAAAATCTTGTGAAGATATTTTCCTACTGATAAATCTAAATCACAAATTAGTTTTAGAAAAATAACAACAAAAGGCATAACATTTCAGAAGTATTCAAGTGAAAGCCCAAGAGGAAAAAAACATACTTTACTTCATTCTACAAAATAAATCTAAGAATCAAGAGACAACAGCAGCATTGAGAAAGACTTGCAGCTCACTTTCTCAACAACAAAAGACTTTCTAGTCTACCTTTAAACTCCTTTCATTGCTTTGCTTTTTATGTACTTGATTATGCTGTTTTTGTACTCTTTTGTACACATATTTCAAAACTCAACTGCTTTAATCTAAGGCATGTCCACTCCTTAATGTGTCTTCTTTGTACAAAAGATGAAAATCACTTTGGACATCTGAACAGCTACCAGAACAAAACCGCTTAAAACCACTTCTTAAAACCAATACCAAAGTCAGGTCAATTGCATTGTTTTTATATTCATTCACAAAATCCAAGAATGTATGTGAATATATTAAGGAAATGATGTCAAAACAGGTAGCAATATATGCACTGTCTTCACCTTTATCAAAGGACGAGGGAGGAAAATAATATAGAATTTCTAGACCATTTATTATTTTGTGGAAGGCCAATTACCTTAACAAAAATATAGTCCAACTAATTGTGTTTTCATAGAGTTTTACTGCAATATAAAAAATAATTTAGCTCTTAATAATTTTTTTTACATTTACAAATGATAATATGCTTATTGCTAGTGGTTGGTTTTAACCACTGGCTAAATAATTTCATGAAATAAAATCAAACACCATGCACAATATCTGAATATTTTCAGATATTTAAACATACAACTATGTTCTTATAAATAAGAATGTTCATGATTGTCATTAGCTCAGAACAGATTCTGTGTAAGGGAATGCTTTATACAGTTTAAATTTGATTTTAAATAATCCATAAATAATGAATGTTATCATCTGCTTTACCAATGAGCTAACTGAACATTGCCGTACATTGTTTTAGAAAGAAGTAGCTTTAAACGGTTTGTTTTACGTATTTGAACGTTTCCTACAATACAAACATTAAACAAAAAAATTACTCATCTGTACAACTGTTGCGAAAAAGAATATAAAAAAAAAACGACATAAAAAAACAAAATAAAAGCTTGCATATTTTAAACATACAAAAAGACCTCCGTGTATCATTCTGAAACTCCAGAACGCATAAAAAAGGGAAAAAAGGATTCATTACGTGCACAAAAATAACACTCTGTGTCTTTCCCCCTTACTTAGTTTCTGTTTTTCAACTTTTTTCGTTTATTTCTCTTTTCGGTTGTCGAAAAGATCCAAGCTTCCGTTGCAGAAGGCTCCCACCTTTGGTTGATGGACTCTTAACCAAGAGAAAAAAAGGGTCCAGAAGAAATAGGTGTGGTCTTATTTTTTCCAAGCACACGCGACGTGTTCCACTGGTCATCCGTGTTCCAGTCTGGTGCTTACTGTTGTAGTGGTGGCCTCTGCCATGTTCCTGCCATGTTCCCCTCTATGATTCAGGCCACAACATGGCCTCCAGACCATGAGCTGCAAAACACACACCCACACTGTTTACTATTTCAATCAACAAAGCCTCTGTAGTCTTAGCTTGATGTATCCTATCAATATTCCAGAATACTTTCTTTCGCTTCAAAAGAAAAACCCATCCGCCACCACCTCCGTCCATACAGATACCACGAAACTCAGAAGAACACAGAACACTGCTGTAACATGTCAGTCTGACCGCAACCCACCCACTCCTCATCCAAAACACATTTGATCCCCACCAAAACCCGATGAGTCATCCCTGGGCACCGCTAGTACACGTGGGTGTGAAAGAATGAACACACAAAAACATTTCTTTAGGTGAGTACAAGATCACAGACATTTTACATAATAATCCCACCTTAGCTTCACTTAGTGTGCTGGTAGGAGTAGCTTGTGTGTTCTGCGGGTGTCTCCATAGCAACCTGTTGCTGTTGTCCTCCGGTTTCCTGCAAGGAAAAAAGAACATAAGAGTATGACAGGAAGGAGCAAGAGACTGAATAAAAATGAGTTGTGCATTGTTAGTAATGGTGCTGGATAGGGTCTTACCTCTACAGTGAGACTGGAAGGAGGCACTGGTTGGTACTGGGGGATGTAAGTTCCTTGTATAGCTGTGTTGGCAGGTATATACTGTGACAAGATGAAGAAATAAACTATCAATCTGTTGTACTGTGTAGAGATCCAAAAGCAAACCAGTCAAAACTGTGCATACAATTCAGTACAACTTTATAATCTTAAAAACACAGTTTGCCCCTGGAAGTGGTTTTGTTGAACCCCTAAAAAGGCATTCAGAATCTTGGAAGTTGATTGGATATGATTTTTGAAAGGCCCACAAATTTTAAGCCATTCATTGCAGGTAACTCTCCATAGACCTCGCGGATATAATTGTGTCTAAGGCATAGATCCGGGCTTTGTAATAGAAATCCTTAAAACCATTTAAAATGTTAGGCTCCAAAGATCACAGTGGGCTTCACGTTTGGAACCATCAAGACTTTTCCCAGAGTTGGCACTTCCTACAGTAAAGCATTGTAGCATCAAGCAATGGGGAAACGCTTTGGCATCATGGGGAAATGCGTGCGGATCGATGTTTTTCATTATTATTAATTATTAATGAAATGTTAAATCTTTACAGGAAACTAGGGGATTAAAGGAGTGGGGCAGAACCGGTATCGGGTGGATGTGGATGGAGGAGCTCGAGCGGCATGTGTAGGGCACTAACCGTGCCCGTGCTGCCCAGGGAGAGGTGGCTGAGCTGCTGGGTCATGGGGCCCATCATAGAGGCGGACTGGAGGGACATGGCATGGTCCATGGTCGGAGTCAGGACCGTGCCCTGGTAGGAGGGAGACCGACAGACAGATCCTCAAAACTCAGGAGAGAATAACACAGATTGTTGAGGCCAACTGAACGGGAACCAAGAGTTTAGGAAATAGATCAATACAACAGATACTCACTGCAGGCTGCATGAGGTACGACTGGTGGTGCATCCAGGAGGGACTGTGTACCTGGACGGGTCATACAAACACACAGGGGAGAATGAGCGGAGAGGACATGGAATTCTGCGTGTTGGAATAACAGTGACATTACTCCTATGGCTACAGACATTTTCTCCTTCATGTGTTTGCGAAGCACTGTTTGGTGAGCGGAGTGCGTGTTTGTGGGAGAGTGCTTGGTGTTTGTTTCTGACCTGGTAGGATGACACGGGGGAATGCATGTAGGGAGACAGGGGCGTCTGGGCCATCATCCGGTTTGGGGTGAGACTGTAAGGAGATGAATAGAACCTACACACAAATTGGAGTAGATTTTAAATAGAATTCATGAACATTAATTCATTTCTTGCATAGTATATGCTTGTAATTAACAAAAGATTGACCTTCGAAGTTAAATTACAAAATTGTGCACATACATTCATTGTATTATACATTTGCGTTGTAATGCATTCTGCCTCCACCAGGAGTCACAAGTGCCCCACAGCAAAAATTATTGGCTTTGATTTTGTCTCTTTACTCACCCATTCTGTAAGGCTGTGGGATCATAAGCTAGTGTCATCCCTCCCTGGGTACAAAACACAAATAATTCAGACTAACTTCGTAAGGAACTCAATTACACACAAAAATATACTTTTCTGTCTTGTAAAAATGTTTAGAATTCAACAAATTGCCTTTCTCTGTGAGACCAGTCTCCAGCTCAATATGGAAAATGTGTTTATACTTTAAAAAGAAGTAATTCCATAAAAGACATTCTATAATAATAACACCCATGTCATCAAGGCCTTACCGTCTCTCCGTCTCTGGGCCAAGGCCTGCCATTCTGTAGATACTTCCCCTGGTTCTGTCTCTTCTTCTGTCCCCCATCTGCAAACTTGCACAACAATGGTTCTGGAGGCACTGGGGGAGAGAGAAGCCAATGGAATCAAAGTGTTAGTTCTAGGAAAACAGAAATAAAATTCCACTGGAAGTGTTGTGGTGAGAAACAAGAAGGCTGATTTAGAAACCCTGGCCCAGTTCACACTAAAACCCCAGCCCCTAAGCGTCTTAGGGCGCAGACAGACGGGTCGCTGCACACAATGTATCAATGCTTTAGTTTACCTCTCTGTAAAAGATCAGACATTTAGGAGGGTAAATGCAGAATTCATACGGATTCTTGGGAAGTCCCTAAATCTAACCCTTACCTAACACTAACCTCAACCGTTCAAAATAGTGAAGACAAAGAAATCATCAGGTTACTCGTTGACAGGTGCTGATTGTCCCAGAGTTTTCACTTACACTTCTCCATAGCTGAACATCAGCACAAATCCTGCCTGTTGAGCTCTACCTGCCGAAACTGATGGGAAAGTGTTTTCTCTTACAAAACTGTCCGAAATAATCCAATGTCTTCCTGAGACAGAGTGTTCTTCTACCTTCATCTGGGATTAAAAGACTACAAACTGTGACATCGGAGTGGATTTTATAGGTTCCTGCACTATGGCTTCACCCTGCCATCTGGCAGATTCGAAGTGAATGACATGTGGTATCATAACAACTGGGCTTGGTAGAAAACAAATATCTAAAAAGGTTGAGAAATGTTCTCACCTGGGACTCCTGGGAGAGTCTTAATGAATTTGCCATTGAAATGTTGAATAATGGCTTCACACTTTTCTGTGGACTCCATCCTGAAAAAACAGAGAATCAAGTCCATAACTCAGAGTGCCTCTGGTGTGACGTCTGTTGCTACTGAATTAGCGTGTACCAACTATACAGCTGCTAATTAGCATGTAGCTGTAGCATATATCGCCATTTATGTAGAATAAAGCATGTTGCTATAAATGACGGGAATGTAGCAGAGCATGCCGTTGAAATTAGGCACCTGGCAAAGCCCACGCCACGACTAGTCCCATTGGCATCGCGTAGGATGCGTGTGGAGATGACCTGGCCGAAGGACTTGAGCATGTTCTCCAGCTCCTGCTCGTCCATGGACAAGGGCAGGTTGGAGATGTACAGGTTGGTGGGATCCTGCTCCTGTTGCTGCAATAGAGAGAGAAACACTTCCGGGGTCAATCAGACTCACAGTGATTTAGAACAAACAAATAGGTTGTACATTCAGATTATCTAATGCAATGTAATGTTTACGAAAGGTATGCAATGTGACAATTTAATATACAGTGGGGAGAACAAGTATTTGATACACTGCCGATTTTGCAGGTTTTCCTACTTACAAAGCATGTAGAGGTCTGTAATTTTTATCATAGAAATCCAGAAAATCTCATTGTATGATTTTGGGGTAATTCATTTGCATTCTATTGCATGACATAAGTATTTGATCACCTACCAACCAGTAAGAATTCCGGCTCTCACAGACCTGTTAGTTTGTCTTTAAGAAGCCCTCCTGTTCTCCACTCATTACCTGTATTAACTGCACCTGTTTGAACTCGTTACCTGTAGAAAAGACACCTGTCCACACACTCAATCAAACAGACTCCAACCTCTCCACAATGGCCAAGACCAGAGAGCTGTGTAAGGACATCAGGGATAAGATTGTAGACCTGCACAAGGCTGGGATGGGCTACAGAACAATAGGCAAGCAGCTTGCTGGGAAGGCAACAACTGTTGGCGCAATTATTAGAAAATGGAAGAAGTTCAAGATGACGGTCAATCACCCTCGGTCTGGGGCTCCATGCAAGATCTCACCTCGTGGGGCATCAATGATCATGAGGAAGGTGAGGGATCAGCCCAGAACTACACAGCAGGACCTGGTCAATGACCTGAAGAGAGCTGGGACCACAGTCTCATAGAAAACCATTAGTAACACACCAGCGCATGTCCAGGTCCGTCTGAAGTTTGCCAATGACCATCTGGATGATCCAGAGGAGGAATGGGAGAAGGTCATGTGGTCTAATGAGACAAAAATAGAGCTTTTTGGTCTAAACTCCACTCCCCGTGTTTGGAGGAAGAAGAAGGATGAGCACAACCCCAAGAACACCATCCCAACCGTGAAGCATGGAGGTGGAAACATCATTCTTTGGGGATGCTTTTCTGCAAAGAGGACAGGACAACTGCACCGCATTGAGGGAAGGATGGATGGGGCCATGTATCGCGAGATCTTGGCCAACAACCTCCTTCCCTTAATAAGAACATTGAAGATGGGTCGTGGCTGGGTCTTCCAGCATGACAACGACCCGAAACACACAGCCAGGCCAACTAAGGAGTGGCTCCGTAAGAAGCATCTCAAGGTCCTGGAGTGGCCTAGCCAGTCTCCAGACCTGAACCCAATAGAAAATCTTTGTAGGGAGCTGAAAATCTGTATTGCCCAGCGACAGCCACAAAACCTGAAGGACCTGGAGAAGGTCTGTATGGAGGAGGGCACCAAAATACCTGCTGCAGTGTGTGCAAACCTGGTCAGGAACTACAGGAAACATATGATCTCTGTAATTGCAAACAAAGGTTTCTGTACCAAATATTAAGTTCTGCTTTTCTGATGTATCAAATACTTATGTAATGCAATAAAATGCTATTTAATTACTTAAACATCATACATCATTTTCTGGATTTTTGTTTTATATTCTGTCTCTCACAGTTGAAGTGTACCTATGATAAAATTACAGACCTCTACATGCTTTGTAAGTAAGAAAACCTGCAAAATCGGCAGTGTATCAAATACTTGTTCTCCCCACCTTATATATTGCTGGCGGTTGAATAACTGAATGTTGGTTTTAGGAGAGTGCTATTATACAAGTACATGAGCACCGGTGTTTCTTCACCTCATAGAAACACAATACAACTACCAGAACATCAAGGCATTACAATGAAGGACAGGTATGTGAAAATGTGTACAGAGCCCAGAGCAGCAGAGTGAATAAAAACAGGAATGCTGGACCATTTTGATTCCAGGGCTCAAAAGTAAAACCTTGTGTGACTTTGTAGAAACAGACAGGAACCCAGACATAAAGTCAAGAGTTTGCACAGCCACAGGAGTTTTGGCAAACAGAGGAGGGGAGGCTGTGAGACTTAATGAAGGGGACAGGAGAAAGGAAGGAGGATTCAGGATGAAGGGATGGAATGGGGGGAAAATGTAAATGGTAAAGGTAAATGCCCCAGGGTGTAATAGAGAATGTATGGGTTTAGGTTTCGATAGTGATACCATTTCAGTTTAAACCAGAAATGAACATTTACAGACAAAAATGTGTTGTGCTGGCTATATTGTTTGAAATTATTTAACATGTTGAAACTTCTAGAAACGTCTGGGATCTAGAATAGATGTGGTAAAGGGGTAAGCGGAATTCCATCCAAACAATGGAAATGTCAGGAAAGTTTGTGAATCTCCTCATTGACCGCCAGCAGAAGTAGCCTACAATAAGTTTCATATTTGCACATTTAAGTAGCCTACAATTAAATTAGTATTCATGGGATAAAATATAGTTTAAGAGCAGTGTCGGATGCAAATACTTCCCAAAGCCTATACATAGGGTTGCGCTATGTATGTCACATAGGCATGTTAGCCATCTGCCACAACCCTTGGGCTAGCAGGCTTAACTGTGGCCACACAAAGTTGGAAACTCATGCAAAGATCACTGATCAAAATGCTTCTGTTGAAAAAACAACCACTGACATACCTGAAATATGGCATTCAAACTACATCTCGATCTTTTTATTTCAGCAAATGATAGCTCCTTAGCTGCTATCCTAAGCTAATGACGTTACTGACAAAACTAGCTGGAACAAGACTACCCAGCTAACTCAAAATTTCCATCAATCAGCTTATTTCACGTGTTTTAACATAGTGTTTTTGTTGTGCTGCAGGTTACTGTTCCATCATCCAACCCAAATGCATAGTACAACAAATCATTTGACAAAAGTGTAAATTATATTAACATTTAGTACATTTTATACAGAATCGTATAAGTTGGGGCAGCCAGGTTTGGTTGGTGTTAATTGCATAAATCTTTTAAGCACTAGTCCTGGCGGAATAAATAATAATCATAAGAATGTATAAAATGTGTGTTGTGTATTGCTTTGCAATCACACCTAATTACAGTTCCTACACATATCAGTCACCTACCACACCAGTGACACCACCCTGTATGACAACAAAATCTCACAATGGGCCTCCATTATGACAGAAACCAAGTCAGGAACCAACTACAGGTTCTGTCAACATACCAGTAAGTCCACACTTATCCCAGGAACAAATGTAGCTTCCGACTGGAGCATCACTTTGATGTTGGAAGTAGTGCACTACATCTAGGGGATATTAGGCATTTGGGACACAACCTGAGTTTGTACAAAGAGTTCAGCGGGAGTTGAGCTGGGTGTGGTACTAGGCTTGTCACTCTGTTGATCTGACAATGTGGAATTCAAGGGGTGGAAGTATGGTACTGAAGAGTGTCAAATTAACCAGCATTCAACTTGCCAAGACAGAAATCCCAGAAATGTCTATTATTTTAACAACATGTGGTTAAGGAGACATTTCCTTTTTTTGACAACACATTCAATATGACCAGTCATTACACATTTCGCTTTAGGACTGCCAGAGGCTACCTTACGTGACAAATATTTAATAACAAACAACTTTCTTTCGTTTTTGTTAATCTCAACTCATATAATCCTGTTTGACACTCAAGGCAAACATTTTTTAAAAGGTTTCACTGATGCTGATATCCAATCTCTGGACCACTCCCAACCATATGTGAAATAGAATCTCTTCACCACTCTGTATATGTGTGTGTATGAGGAACGGGCACATATAGCTGAATACTCCAAATTTTGTATTTGACTACTTATGTGTGTATAAAATATTGACCTTCATTGTATTCACTTGTTTATGATTTCTTTTCGTTGGAATAAATACTTAAAAAAAAAAACTTGATTTTATAAAACACGAACGGCCGTCGAGTCAGTTTTAAGTGACTCCCACTCCTTCGTGAGTAATGTAGTAGTGCTCATGTTGTTTCGGTAATTTAAAAAGAAAACATATATTTCTATTAATCTAATACTTTTCGAATAATAACACACATTAGTCGTTAGTGATGGGCTGCTCGGCGCTCATGCTTGATCCTGACACTAACTGACACTCACAGCAACATTTCCAATCACGAGATATTTGACCAAACCACTATTGTCGATTAAGTGTCCAAGATTTTATTTGAAATTGAAGTGGCAATACCAACAACGAACTGTGTCATTTTGCAGCAATAGAGACATTTCTGAGATTAATGAGTGATTGAGAGAGTTTGCTGTGTGACAACTGTTTGGGGTTAGCCTGTTAGCAGAAACTCGTTTTAAAGTGCCTGTTGCAAAGCGCAGGTTTCCACAGCTTTCCGGTGCCTGAGCGCCCGTTTCTATCTGTGTCGACACTTTCAAACACCAAGCTCTACATAGCGATTGAAGTAGAAACAATTCATTTAGAAAATACTAGTGGTTTGGAAAGCTTTGTCTCTGTGTTTTGGAAAGCTTCGTTCTGCCCGTCGCTACTATTCAGATTGTAAAATCTGGTCCAAATGACATCCCTAGTGGGTATGTGTCATGCGGGGGTGTGGGTGGGCTGAAGTCCGTACGCAGAACGGGAGGGTTTAGGCAGTAGAGAGTCTACTTGTATACCTCTCCATTGTTTCCTTTTCGTATCTAGCCATCGTGACAATGACTCCCCTGACTGAAAGTATAATAATGCCTAGTGGGGCTCACACTGTGAAAGAACTTGCCCACTGGAAACAAGACATCAACATGACCCACATTCAGGAGCAGTACGAGGACTGGAAAAAAGGCCCGGTTAAGATCAAACCACATGTATAGTGTATATTTGATTTCAGTGACAGACACTGTTTAAACCAACACAAAAAGACCCAAACTGACATGTTCGGGGGATGTCTCCTCGCTTCATGTGGTCTGTTACGGCCACATCCATTGGGTGGTTGACCGGGAGCAGGGGCGGGCAGAGAGAATGAAGCCCTACAGCGTCGGCCCTCGGCCCGGACACAAACCCAAGCAGGCACAGGCTGCCTCATTGTCCCCGTCCCATTGACGGCGGGTGTGGGTGCACTCTCCCAAGGGCCATCTCAATGGGCAGCCTGAGAGCCACGGAGGAATCAGCTTAATGGACCCACAACAGCCTCTTTGAATGCAGACACCCACACAAAGAGCACAGGACAAGGCCCGCAGCAGGGGCCACTTAGCAGGACACGCTTTCAGCCAGAGAAAGGAGGGAGAGAAAGGGAGAGAGAGAGACAGTGGGGGGGGGGGGGGGG
>JACXGK010004045.1:11586-35147 GCA_016801125.1 Novumbra hubbsi | reverse complement strand
TCATTATCCATGTTAAACAGACCCGGTACCACAGCCCCTCATGAACAGTCATTATCCATGTCAAATAGACCCGGTACCACAGCCCCTCATGCGTTACCCTCAAGCCTTATTGCATGAGTATACAAACAAGAGGCGACGCCCAGGGGAATTAACAACACGTGCAATGTTGACATCCTCCCTTGTTTGCAAAGAGCACACAAGAGCAGTACACTCACGGCGTGCCCTCTAACCCACTGAGGTTGTGTGTCAAGGACCCCCTGACTCAGGTGACACCCGGTGCAAGGCCCCCCGTGTCGGCCCCGCGGGTCCTCTCCAACTCCCTGGTCCTCCGGAGCTCCAGGCCCAGCGCCAGCCTGGCCACAAGCAACAATGGCCCTTCTGACAGCGGTCGCCTCACACTGACCGGCCAACGTGCCCGGAGCCCGCTTCATAACACAAGCGTGTGTGTGTGGTGTGTGTGTGTGTGCTGTGGCCTACATATACTGTAAGTGCGCGCAGCCAATGTGCACTTTGTGCCAGCTAGATTTTAAGAGCACATCTGCGCAACAGCAAACACACACACACACACACAGGCCCAGGATCCACGGTTGCCTTGTTGACTGGGTGCCTGGACAGACATGGATATGTGGGGGAGACATGGACATGTAAGGGAGACATGTGGGGGAGACATGGACATGTGGGGGAGACATGGACATGTGGGGGAGACATGGACATGACCCACTCAAACCAGGATGTATCTGGACAAGGAGACATCCTCAAATCTGCGTGTAGGCGGACAGACCGTGGGGCTGGGAGGCTATGTGGTCCACCCCGCGGCCTGGCTGCTTTACTGCTAGCAATTGGCCACATCTCTTGTCGGGTTATTGACCTTTGTAGACAGTACCGCTGTGTGTGTGTTGCTATCAGACTGACCATTGATCAGTGTCATTACAGACATGCTGAGCTGTTCTGCACTCCTCAACTTTCCCCTCGGTCAGTCTCTCCCCTCTGCGTCTCTCCCCCTCTCCCCCTACTCCGACAGAAAACCTTATCTACCTCAGGTAGGGAACCTTATTGAAGACCAGTCATTTGTCTGTCAGCTAGCTGTCTTTACATCCAGCCATTACGTTTAGTTGACCAGCAGACTGGTGAGGTGTTTGGTTGATCCAATACTCACTACTTGTCCCTCACACTAACCCTTCCACCCTCCCTCCCTCCCTCATCCCCCTCCCCCCTCATCCAACCACAGCCTGCAGGCCCTATTCTAAAGCGAGGGCATTCCTGCTCCGTCTCTCCATCCGTACATCCATCCTGTCATTCAAGGGTTATAGTCGACCTAGCTCTCTCTCCATCTCTGCTGTCCGTCCGTGGGCCCGACGTCTCCTCCCCCCTCAGTGATTCTTGTCATTGTGAGTCCGTCTCTGTCTTGGCCTGTCCTGTGAGAATGGGTTCATTGTTGCTGCCCTCCCAGTGAGTGTTCCCCGTCCTGGCAAGCCTTCACCCCCGTGTCCCTCTGTCCGACCTCCATAAACACACACACAGAGGCAACTGGGCACACACCTCCATAAACACACACACAGGCAACTGGGCACACAAGCGTGGCATTTTTAAAAGCATAGGAGGAGGTCCCCTTGATTAAAGAACCAACTGGATTATGAGCTATGTTGTTCTGCTGGACTATATTCACCTACTCCTGTCATGATGAGGAAACAAGTCAATCTGGGATGGAGACTTTTGCCACCCTGGGGGTCTTGTGTAGCTCACTGGATACATGCAACCTCAACGTCCAGTATGTAAAAGCGGAAAACGATATGCATTTACTGCATTTAGTCTCTATGGATAAGAGTGTCTGCTAAATGACTTAAATGTCAGTGGGAGTGGTGAAGTCAGACTATTGTGGCAGAGCGAAGCCATTCTTGTTAGCAACTGTTCGTCAGCTAGGCTACTCTAGGAGGGATTAGCAGCTAGGCTACTCTAGGAGGGATTAGCAGCTAGGCTACTCTGGGAGGGATTAGCAGCTAGGCTACTCTGGGAGGGATTAGCAGCTAGGCTACTGCAAGCCATAATGCTAATCATTTTAATAAAAACGATTTCAAGAACGTTTCTGTGTTTTTGTGCGACAACAGATAAAACACAGGCTGTTACAGTCTCAATGGCTACTGCATAATAATAAACAACCTAAACATCTACGGGAATTTCCCTGTATGTACAACATACATGGGCACCAGTGGGGTTTGAATTGTGTGGGTGAATATTTCTGTGTGTGTGTCATGTGAGTTGGAGTGAGACCGACCGACTGACTGACTGCATCCACTGAAGTGTGGGTGACATGGTGAGTGTGTGTGTGTGCGTTAGCGTGTGACAGTCCAACAGTGAGTGTGTGGTTATGTGTCCGCCTTAAGGGCCCTCCGTAGGGCCCTACCATCGCAGGAGGAACAGCCGCAGTACCAGGCAGTGATGCAGCCTGCCAGTACATCTGCAGACGTTCGTGAGAATCCTCACGAACCCTAACCCTAACCCTCCAGTTAAATTGGCACAGGAGTTCAAGTTAGCATGCATTTAAGGTGGCAGATGAGTTGAAGTTTAAATGCAGTTAAGGATCCCTGAAGTCATAGAGGATCTCTCTCCATAACCCTTCCCCGGTCCTCCATGTAAATACCGGCCATTAGCAAGGATGCTGACTGATCAGAACAGCCATGTTTTTCTTCATACCTGTGCTTCCTGCTTAAGCACATCCTTGTAGGCAGGGTGAATGTTTGCCATTCTAAAAGAGAGTTCGTCAATGACTTAGCATTTTCACAATGACCTATCCTGAGATACGTTGGTGAAATTTGCAAACCACTTTGTAAATTTACTAATTTCGGGTAACAACAGAAGCAAGTAAATACTTGTGTCAGCTAGGTGTCAGCATGGTGAGGGATATGTACAATAGTTGGGTCAACACTTGATCACTTTGGGTTTCCAGGTACATCAGATTTTTATTACCTTCTTAACCATTAACAAAATCCTTTGCCAGCCATGTGGAAAGTCCAGAGGTTTATGTTGACTGTGGGATATGATACTGGAAGTAATGAACAACCAAATGGTCTATGATCTTTCCTGTACTTCCTGTCATCTTTACGGCGTGGCAGATTATAAATGATTATAGAATGGCTGTATACCAAAGACCTGCGGCTCCAAGAAATGTTTTGTAGCAGTTCAAATTATGATAGTTCACATTACTGAATTCTTAAGGCTTCTCTAAAGGTGAGGTCATTCCTTCCCCTAGATGTTCTTATGTAATCAGCACACTCTTCCTTCCGATAACAGAGGATTGGCCAATTGTGTGTAAGTGGACTGATCCTGGATCAGTTTGGCAGGTACCGTAGGGCTAAAGTGACCGTGGAATAGCAACCTGTCAACCCACAAACACGCTGTGACATCACTCCAAGGAGGTCAAACAGTCAAACCTAGAACTTCGGCAAGCAACAACACAGAGAGGCACAAACCCACACACACTCTCTAACATACAGACACACACTTTGTACTTAACGCACACAAACAAACACAGACACACAAACATGCACACAAACACACACACACGCACGTACACACACAAACCCTAACGCAGAGACACACAGACATATTGTAAACACACTCTCACGCACATACACACACACAGTAAGTGTGGAGAAGAGAGGCTGCTGGGAAGAAATAAAAGGGATCTGCAGGCCTGAAGCTCCTCCGTAACCACAGTGATGCCAAGCGGGCGGCGGTTTGAAGAGACACCTGAGACCTGTTCAGAGGGACAATGAGCTAAGGTGTAACCCTAAACTAGCCTAGACCACACTTACCCCTTGCCACACACACACACATCGCCAATCTATCTCACATTCTCCTTTTACTTCTCTCTCTCTCTCGCCTCCGCCGTCTTCGTATTGTTTCGTCTCTCGCCCCCTCTTTCACCTCCTCTCCTCAACCCCTCTCCCTACCTCACCCCCTCTCCTTAACCCCTCTCCCTCTCTCAACCCCTCTTTCATCTCCACTCCCTAACCCCTCTCCCTCTCTCACCCCCTCTTTCACCTCCACTCCTTAACCCCTCTCCCTCTCTCACCCCCTCTTTCACCTCCACTCCTCAACCCCTCTCCCTCTCTCACCTCCTCTTCTTAACCCCTCTCCCTCCCTCCCTCCCTCACTCACTCACTCACTTTAAACATAAGCAAACACTCAATCCATAACGACTGGGCCCGGAAATGACATGAGCACCCCTTCAAGACTAGATTTCCAGGCAGACGATTATGTCAAGGAACTGGCATTTGGGCAGAGGGGCTGTCAGCCGGATGACTCAACACAGGCCAGTGTTGTGAAGGCAGATCCTGCGTTGTTGCCAAGGCTTCGCCATCCAATACCCAACTTAAGCCTATCATCACTGTCACTGAGGGAGCGGCAGCTTCCCATGTGGCCGGTCTCTCTACATCCGTGCTACGGAAACCAGGGAGAAACTCTAAACATTGGGGAAACGGTCTGTGAGTTGTTTATTTTAGCTACAGACACTCCAGATCTCTCTTTAAAAGGGTCCTGTAGTCAGCATCCTGCACCCTAAACCCCATCTCTACAAACATCGTTCCCCTATGCTCACACACACACACACACCATTGCTCACACGCATTAGCACACAGTGTATCCACGAACACTGCAACTGCGTCTTTAAAAAGCAAGTAGCACAAAGGACCAAAAATAGCTTAGCGAGTTGCAGAGCAGAACTGCTCTCCTCGAGGAGGGGTGTGAGAAAGAGAAAGATGAGAGGACAGAAGCGGAGGAGGAGGAACTGCAGGAAAGGAGAAATGACAGGAGAAAGACGGCAGACCAAGCTAGCTCTCCGGGGCTAATCTCACCCTGTCTTGCCTAGCTCAAATGTCTGTGTGTCAGACAGAAAACCTCTTTATTTTCATACCTCACCGCAAAACCTAAATTAACCCAACAGAAGATACCCAAGGACAGACAATACAAGGACAGACAATACAAGGACAGACAATACACGGACAGCCAATACACGGACAGCCAATACACGGACAGCCAATACACGGACAGCCAATACACGGACAGCCAATACACGGACAGCCAATACACGGACAGCCAATACATGGACAGACAATACACGCAGCACCGGGCATTTCATAAGTGCCCATTCATCCATCCGCCGTTAAAGTGAACACTGAACGGGAGTTGGAGATGAAAACAGACATGAATGCAGTGTTCCGGGGTTCATGCACGACTGACTCAACATGACAACAAACCAAAGGGAATGACACATGTCTTACAGTTCAGAGTGTGAGGTGCTCCCAGAAGCTTTTGATTTCACATGAAATAGTAAAGGAGTTGAGAGAGCAGCCGAAAGGGATATTTATAAGGTGCGCTGTGGTCACATGACCACCCCCCCCCCCAATGAAATCTCCAAGCTCCTCTAAGAACACTCTCAAAAGGTGATCTCACCTCTGCCTCAGACAGAGCACCGTAAATCACCACCCCAATAGATATGAGGGTCCAGTGTGCAGCAGGTCATCTGCGTGACAGGGAATGCACCGCTCTCTCTGTCCCAATAGGCTAGAACCAATGGTTTGTCCGGAAGGCGGGACATTTGGTGCACCTTCAAACAGCTGACGTGGGGGGGGGGGATTATACTCACTGTTGCTGGACTTGAGGTCTCTGTGTATGACCGGGACGAACGTCTGGTTGTGCAGGTAGTCCATCCCAGTGGCGATCTGAACGGCCCAGTTCACCAGTACCCTGGGGGGCACCTTCTTCCCTGCCAGGGCCCGGTTCAGGGCCCCACCGCGGGCGTACTCCATCACCAGGCAGAGGTTGGGCTCCCGCAGGCACACCCCTATCAGGTTGATGATGTTGGGGTGCCTCAGCATCCAGAAGAGCCGGGCCTCCTGCCTCACGCTCTCGGCTGTGGCACTGATGTCCTCATCTGGGTCCTGCCGGGCGGCTTTCACCGCCACCTCCGCCCCTTGCCACAGCCCCCGATACACCTTTCCGAACCCCCCCGCCCCTATTACCTCTTCCAGCACCAGCTCCGCGAAGCTGATCTCCAGCGGGCACCCCTCGGGCACGCCACCCACCACCAGCCCTCCGGGGGTCAGCTGCGGGTAGCTGCCAGCGTCCCTGCGGGTGACGTAGTTGCACGGGAAGATGCCCACCTTGTCCTGAATCTTGCCCGTCCACCAGCCCTCGTCCCCGGACACCTTGGAGTCCTTGGAGAGGACCTCCACCAGGTCCCCGCGCCGCAGGGTCAGCTCCTCGTCCGCGGTGGCCTCGTAGTCGAACACGGCCGTCCAGCAGGGGGTGGCGGTGGGCAAGCCTCCCCGGCGGTCGTCGCGGGAGTCGAGAGAACCGGAGGAGGAGTTCCAGCTGCCTCCGTTCTCAGCGAGGCCGGCCGCGGCGGCACACGCCGGGATAGGGGGGCCGTAAGGAGGGCCGAGGGGCCCGGCGAGCACTAGGCCGAGGGGGGGGGGGTCGCAGCAGCCCCCGCAGCTGGTACAGGGCAGGGCGGCTCCGTCACGCCGGTCCATGGCTGCTGGGCGGCGCTGTGGGCCTGGCCTCGGTCAACTCACGCACGCGAGCCACGAGGGTCCCATCCGTAGAATCCAGGCCTCCTTAACCCAGGCAGGGACAGATCAGAGGACAGACAGGCTCCGTTGTCCATCGCTGTCCCCGTCCGCTGGGGCCGTTCCGGGTCCTGTAAGCGACGTGTGTGTAGTAGTGTTTATTACCACGTATGAGTCTGTGCGGATTTAACATGGATCTTCCGTAAGCCGGTTCACATTGGGGCGTGTGTCTGTGCAGGGTGTAAGCGCTCAGGGCGGATCCGTGGCTATCCCTGAGGGAGGCAGGATCTGGATTATTCTCCAGTGTATCTTCCAGAAAGCTACCGGGGTGTCAGGGCAGGCCTGTAAAAAAAAAAATGCCTTCCTCAGGACTGGGAGATGAGGTCCAGTTGGATGTGTTTCCCTTATTCTGCTCAGTACAGCATGTTCAGAATCGGAACACGCTTTACCATAACGTCCATCGCTGTTATAATATCTGATAATCTAAGGGGTGTAATCCTTAAAAAGAGTAAACATACAAATGTGTAGATTATTAGAGGTTTTTCGAATTTTTAGGGTCACTCATTATCACCTGATTAATAGCACGTGGTCAAAGTTGCACTTATTTGGGTCTTGAGAACAACACTGTATTGACCTGTGGTTCTGCGGAGCCAAGATCTTCTCACTAAAGCTTATTTGAGTCCAAAATCAGTGAAGGCGCGCGACGACAGTCAGATGTGATTGCTCATCTAAAAGGGCTATTTACAGACCAATCCTCTCCATGTACCAATTCGTTTTCATTCTGTCGTGTAATCTGTGTAGTTTCAATATGCTCTGAGCAAGGATTATTTCAGAACGTATTTACATTGTAATTAGCTGTCTGGCAGCGATTAAATAAAATGTGTCTTGACCTATATGTTGAAATATCGAACGAACGAATTTGCCATACTTTGCTCCTGTGGTGTCTAAATCCTGTAGCCCATCGCTAAACGTATAAGCCAGTTTTAATGTCCTTAAATAGCCTAAGGAAAGAGACCCGTCCATTTTAAGATGGGGAATTACAGCAGTAAGCAGTAAGGCAAACACACTAATTAATTGACTGTACATTTAGCGTTTTATAGACAGCGCACATCCATGATTGATCGTTTTTCTTGTCACATTGCGGTAACCGTAACGTCTTAATAAACGCGAATACAACGTACACAGACTACAACAACGCGCGAGTCCTGGCTTTCAAACATGTAAGCAACAGACGCAACCACGTTCTTGAGAGGATAAAGCATATTTTGCTTTAGCCAAATATTCACTAGCGTCCATGTTTATTGGCTAAGATTATGCTTGTTAATAACATCTAAAATCTTTGAAATCATAAGCAATAGCCTTGTCAACATGAATGTGGGACATAGGCCTTCACTGTTGCACAGTTATCTTATTTGTGATCAAAGGTCCCGCACCTGCTGACTCGAAAGGAGGATGTATATGTGCTCCTCGTCTCGTTCACACGCTACGATCCAGGACAAAATAGCCTACAATACAAATAAATCCTGTTTTTTGTGAAGGCATTAGTTGTAATTCCAATATCTCCGGCTCTCTGATCCGAGTTGACGTGATCAAAATAAGGCGATGAATCCTGTTCGGTAACGTGTTTTCTTTCGCTATGACAGGCATATACAAATATGCACCATCCTCGAGGCAATAGTAATTGCAATATTAATTTTGCACAACGATTGCTTAATCCTCTCCGTAAGTGCGAAATTGATTAAGAATCCAGTCATTAGGTGTAGGCTATCTTGCGTCTTCTGGTTTAAATAAACCGAATAAACAATATTCAAATATTTACTGAAAAACTGCCTGGCCACAGTGCATCACAACAACCATAGACATCGTCTCATGGGCGTGTAATCGTATACATTTCCACCATCAGTATCTATAATTCAATCCCACAATATAAATCGTTTAGGAGTTCTTACTCATTTGGGTCATTCGGTCGGCCAGTTGTCCATCACAAACAAATAGCTTTTTCTCCTCAAAGGACGTACAATTTCCAAACCGAGCTGTCAGTCTCTATGCTCACTTTGTATCCAAATACACCGGCTGGACTGGGGGTGGAATTTTCCGTTGTGTTCTGGGAAATGTAGGCGGTTGAGAAGCCAATCCACAAAAGACGGTAATACCTACTGTGGACTATACGTACACCTGCATATCTGAATACGTCAACATTTTGACATAGCTTGGATGACCAAGCAAAAGATAATTAAATAAATGTTGACCTATATGTTTCATTTGCCTAATCAGTGTTTAAAAATAACATCTCTGTAAGGCTCGTTCTGGGAAATCTATGAAGTTAAGAAATAACATAATACTACAGGAACCCCTTAGTTATGTGGGTAGAGATATAATTATGACTTTAAGTAGCCTACGTATTTAGGATCATGCATTGTGGATCAACAAATCTAACTTGCTTTTTGTGTCCACACCTGCGTGCGCATCATCATGTGTTAGAATGTATTCATTTGTCGCCAAACATCCCAATGCGTTCTCTCTTAAAAAATAATAAGCTACATTTTATTGTATCTTAAAACCCACAAGCTTCATGTCTTTCAGTTCCACAGTAATTTGGGATATTTATCAAGCAGACATGCTGAGAGTTTGGATATTAGCCCCACACTGCCCTCTGGTGATTAGGAGGGTGTTATAGGCGGCAGAGCCAGTTCCTTCACATTTTGTCTCTGGGGAATCATGGGCTCCCTCACCCAGTCCTTTTCCAGCCTCCCATAACTACAGGCTCCTGATTGATCCAGGGTGTGGCAGTTGAGCTGCCAGGGCAACGGCAGCACGTGGTGGAACTGGGAGGGGCGCCTCTCCAACGACGACCCCCTTAACTGGATCTTCCCCACCACCCTCTGGCCTGGGGACAGGTTTCTAGTCGGCCTGGCCTGGAGAGGAGGCAGGGTGCGGGGGAAGCACTGGACAGCCAGCGGGCCAAGAGCAGCCTGCCTAATACTCCTTGGGAAGCGAAAGCCGTGTATGGTTACAAGCTTGTTAAGGCTCTCCTTCCAGTCGGGGTCCCCTGTACCCTTGACGAGCCCCAGCCTGATCTCCCTGCCCACCTCTGTGGAGGCCCCAGAGACTCCAGGGGCTTTGATGGTGGGTAGCTGGCTACACGGCTGCTTGCAAGCTTTGGATTTCTTGTAGAGATCCATGAGGGTGCGGTCATAGACCTGCGCTTGTGTGTCCCCAGAGAGCCCCACGATGCTGTCCTGTGTGACCATGGACCGAGGAAGTGTATGGAATGTGTTTTTTAAGCGGTGGGAAAGCTTGAAATTGTTGTGCGGTTGGCCAGGGCCTAGCTCCTCCTTCGAGATTCTTTGGGATTCTTTGGGATGCCTGAGGGACCTCATGAGAGGGAGGTCAGGTGTCCCCATCTGATCTGTTTACAGGGACACATTAGATTGTAACAACACTGTTACACAGGACTTACTCTAACATTTACAATTCACTCCTTGGAAGCTCATTTGTGTGATGTTCACATATAATATCTGACTGGGAATTTTACATTTGGTAAATATTGTTTGAATTTTCTAAATGTATCTTCCACTTCCTTTGGCAATGTAAATGGATGTCTCCAATGCCAAGAAAAAACCCTTTCAATTGAACTAAATTGAGATAGATCGATCAGAGAGTTGAGTCAAACGGGGAAAGAATTAGAGGGTCACTGTAAAGAGGATTCAACTGAAAGTAGTAATTGCATGTAAAAGAAAAGAGTGATTTGATGAATCCTGTCTTGCCACGCCATCAGCCCTCCATTCCAAAGATGTCCATGGTTTCTCTCCAAGAAACACTGAAGGTTACTAATTGGAGCAGAAAATCAGCATTTGCCTCCTGGTAATCAGAATTTTTTAATCAGAACTGCCTGCGTCTCTTTAGTTTACACCAGGAGAGCAGAGGGCTGATTGGGCACTGAGGGAGGCAAGTAGTAGCCAATGGTCCTGAATACAAGATCTAAAGGACCAATGATAGCTTTCGAATTACTTTGACACAAACAGGAATTTTCCTCAATAGAAGCTAAACAGAATAGCATGAAATGGAGAACCGTTTACTTTTTTATGTTTAAATTGGCATTCCAAATATCAAATGTGACCGATGGTAACATCATGCCATCAGTCAATGTATAATTTATTTTGCACACTAAGGAACCCTGCCTAAAATTAAATGTAGATGATGTCACTAATATAGTGATAAGTCACTATATTACATAACACTATAACCATGCCAACACAAAGTGCACAGGAAATGTTTATGTTAACATGACATTTGAATGAATAGTCTTATGGGCTTTGTTAATCTACACATTGTACCTCGCTTAGATATTGTAAAGTCTTTGACAATATCTGTGACCTCCAAGTAGGGCCCTGAGAAGAGAAAGAATTTTTTTTTTTTATTTCAAATGACGTCAAATAAAACCCAAATGTTGCACTTAAAAATGACTCTACGGTGAGGGTGACAAAACATGCTGTACCTGAGCACCTCCCAGGCCTCGACCTCCTTTGTACTGCGGATGCATCTTTTGAGCTTTTCAACTCCAGGTCCTCAGACACATTTTTATCCAGCTGGTTAAGGAGCCTGTTGTTGGGGGAAACGGAGTCCGAAATATGCGGTGAGGAGGCAGGGGAGGACGGAAAAAAAGAACAAAGACATTCTAATAAGAGGGGCTCACTTCAGACTGATTTGTTATTGGCCCGTCAGTCACACTCAGTTCGCCTGATTTAAACGCTACTCACTTCTTGGGTAGGTCTTTACTGGCCTGCATTCGATTCAGCAGGCTGGTCTTGTTCTCAATGCCGTAGACATGACTTAGGAGGTGCTTGGCCATCTGCCGAAGGTCCATTGCTGGGTCTAGGACAACTTCCACCAGCAGGTGCAGGTCTTTGTCTTGGAGGAGACCAAGCTGTTCGAGGATCCTCATGCCTTCCAGGCGTCTCCATTTGGGGTTCCCCGTCTGAATGTGTTTCAGGAGACCGACGTTGAGATTAGTCATGATTACCGGAGGAATGTCGTAGGTCTGGAACAGGACCAACAGGGCTTCGGTGCAGTTCAGATAGACATCACTGTCCATCCCATCCATGGACAACATTAAGGCTTTTACAACCTCGGCCAAATCCACATCAGGTCTGTCCACATCAGGTCCAGCAATACTCTTGGGAACCTCATTGCCTTTGCCAGAGTAATTTTCCTCTTCTTCGGTTCGGGTGTCAAACAGCTTGGGCATGGCAATGGATTTGTTGAGTCGTGCTTCTGTGGCCTTATCGAGAATTGAGGACACTTGGGAGTGCTCCTCCTCCTTTGACTGGCAGAACGTTTGTAGAAGGGCTTTGGCCACGTTTGGCAACATGGCTTCTGGTGGCCCCTTCCCAAGCTTCCAGTTACGGAGCACAGAGTTGGGGAGGAAGCCATCCGGCGCCACAGGCCAGTTCACAAGTGCCTCCAGACGGGAAGGCTTGAGTGCTGTTTGACATTTGTCCCAGGCTCCTGCGCCTTCCATTGGCTCCTCCTCCAGATTCACTTCCGCGTCCACCATTTTAACCAATGGGAGAGCACAAGACCCGGGACCTGCTAGAGAGTTGTTCTTTGCTCATTAATTAATACTATACTGTTATTTAGATTAACAAGTCATTTTAACTTGGGTTCACGATTTAATAAAACATGTATGCGTACCCTTATGTTTAGGTCTCTTTTTTCATGAAGAGGGAAGGTTTAGCCACCTACCTAGCTGATCCCGCTTTGCCCTGTGTGGAGTTTGTGGCGTTTTCAGCTGGGACTTCTTCCTAGGCTTCTTGTCAAGCATAACCGATACGCTGTCTAGTATCAAGACATCAAGCCCCACTGGAGCCTCTGTCAGCCCTGGCGTGGCCTGCCCAGGCTTGAAGAACTGTCGTGGAACTGTGGAAAGATCACAGCAGCTCTGGGAGCGCGGTTGAAATGGAAGGGGATCTTGTGGGATGTCATCTGGAGGAGCCAGGTCCAACATCCGCCGGAGGAGCCTGGCAGGCAGGAAGCGAAGGGCGGAGATTATGTTAATCTGGCTCCCAAAGCAGACCAGCAGGTCCCCGCGGGTGTTAGCGAAGCAAACCTGGCTAACCGGCGTACCAAGGCGTATTTCAGCCAACTGCACGCCCCGGGTGTCCCACAACTCCACCGTCCCTCCAGGTCCTGATACCACCACCAACCCCAGAGCGGCATTGTAATCTATGCAAGAGATGGAGGTCGGGGGGTTTCTGTTCACCCTCACACATGCTCCATCAGGCAGGGAGAAGAACAGAAGAGTATAGTCGGGGGACACCGCAAAAACCAGACCGGAGAGGAGTCGGGAAAGAACCAGGTCAGAGGGGCAGCTCACCCTGGCCTGAGGTACAACCTCTGCACGAGCTTCCACCACCTTCACTTCCCATAGACTGAGCTGCTTGTCCGAGCCATAACAGCAGAGCTGGGGCCTGGGCCCAGACAGGCTGCTCATCCGTAATACACCCCCGTTGTGGGCCTTCCTTGCTGGGCAGTGCAGTCGGTTGGGGGAGAGCAACTGGAGCTTCCCATTGCTAAGGCCACTAAATACAAGGCAGGATCGGGGGCCGGCCCCGCACACCATCACGGCCTCCAGGCACAGTACACAGTCATCCTTGTTCTGGTCCGTGGAGGGCAGGATTATCCGTTTGGCTGGGAATGGACACAGAGCCGTGTCCAGCACCAGGACCTCCGGACTACCACTGGCGACAAACAACTCCTTTCGGTCGGGATTGAAGGCAAACCCAGTGGCCTGGTCCAGGATGAGGAAGGGCCAGGAGAAGGCCAGCAGCTCCCCGCTGGCGGGACAGATTAGTCTGGCAATACCGTCTTGAGACACACCGAGGAGCTGCGCCTGGCCCGGACCGCTCTCCACCCGCCTCAGGAGCTGCATTCCACAGCCCGGGTTATTAAACGGCCTGCACAGTTCCTGGAATCCCCAGACGGAGAAGGACGAAGGGGAGTGACACAAGACACGGTGCTCGCCCAAGGACAACAGGTTGCGTACACCCCCTGCGTCGTCCAGGAAGAGCTTGAGGAGCAGGTCGCCGCTGAAGCTCCACTCCTTTACCCAGCCATCCGGGGAGGAGGAGAGCAGTGTGCAGGAGCTGCTCCTCATCAGGACGGTGGACACGGAGCCGGTGTGGGCCCTGAACTCCCGCAGCAGGCTCCTGGTCTTACTGCTCCACACCTGACAGAAGGGAGAGGAGGAGGTTTGCGGTGCACGCTAAAGGGAGTCTGTATGTTTTAGCCAGGTCGGCCATAAGCCTTACGTCATCAAAAGCACCCGTGCATTTTACTCTTCATGAGTGTCCTTTGCTTGTGCGATGAGGGCCTGTCTGTTTTCCTGACAGTATACCTGAACAAATCCAGCCATGTCACCCGTGAAGATGTACCTCTGCCCCCAGTCAGTTGACACACAGCGCAGGGTACCCTGACCGTGACCACTGAAAGACCTGTGCTCTTTTTTCCCCACAAGGTCAAAGGTCTTGATGCTGCGGTTGCAGAGCGCGTAGAGGGTGGAGGTCTGCGTCTCTGTCACCAGGCCACTGATAGTGGAGTCCCTGTCCAAGGAGCTGCAGCGCCAGTCCAGGATCCTGACCACTCCTAGGAGGGTCTGCACAGAGGTCAGAGGAAACAACATGATCGCCACATCTCAGTCCAATAAATGTGTGCGAAGTCATGAGGAAGTGGGAAGTGGGAGGCCAGAGATTTCCAGTACCTGCAGAGTGGTCCAGAAGCCCCAGATGGTGATGACTCCCATGCTACCAGTCAGCAGCTCGCCTGTCTCCTTGCAGTAACACATACAGACCACAGAGCCCAAGCAGTTGGCTCGGAACAAGACCCCCATGCCCTGCTTCGGGACAGAGAATACCCGCAGCGAGAGGTCATTGCAGGCCCCGACAAACACCTGTTGGCTGGGCACAGAGACCAGGTGCTCCACCCAGTAGCCGCTGTCCAGGGCCAGGCTTCGGTTGCGTCTTAGATCCCCTCGCTGGTTTTCACTCCACACCTCCATCTGAGAGAGGGAGTCCATAGATCATAGTTTTTCTGCGTGGCATATACGTGAGGAATTGTGTTATTAAAACACTGTTTCCATGGCCTTTTCTGGACACGTCTCTTATACATTGTTTGACCTCGTTTGTTGTGTGCTGATTTTGTCTGTTCTGTAGGATGTATTTCTATACTACATCTGCTGCTGTTAATTTTATCCCCTTTTTTGTTTTAATAGTGACTGTGGTGGTGAGGGCAGGGCCTTAACCACATAGAAATTATCAGCAAAATAGAAATCATCAGCAAATGACTCACACACACACATTTCTTTTCTTGCTTTCTCCCTTATGAATATCAACCACCAAATTCAAATTCCATTTTCCCTGTTTTTCTTTTTCTTCCGTTGCTCTGTTTCTGACTACCTGGCTAAACAGGAATTGCACTGTAAGCGTGTGCCATTGCTTGCTACAGTGAGCCTTCACAGTATTCTCTTATTTACATGTGAAATTAAATTCCTGTTTCCTGCTCGATTCTCACCCGATGGGAGGTCATGGTGTTTCCCCACTGGAAGCCCAACACCATAGTACCACAGAACCCGGAGTCGGTGGTGAGGCACTGGAGGTAGTTCTGACCACAGGAGTACCGAAACTGCATAACTGGAGCAGCATCCAGGTAAAAAGATGTTTCCCCCTCCCCATCGTTTTCATCACAACGCTCTGTCACCTCCTGAAGACACGGTAGCGATTAGCAAATACCTCAAGAGTGAAACCATGTACGTGAATTACTTGACATTTCAAAATATGCAGTTTACAAGATCTCTGTTGCTGTGGAAATGTTATTTGGCACAACCATAATGTGCCATATATATTTAGACATTTGTTTAGATTTTTTAATGAGAAGCATTCACATTAATGAATAAAAAAATATTATATTTTATGTAATAAGAAGCATGTTGTTGTGCTCAATTTCTAGCAGGAAAATTCAAGCACAAAAACCCTTACTTAACAAATTTTGTCCTAAATTATATACAGTTGTAATATGTTTAAGGGGCTGTTTTTATAAGTGTATTTGGAAAGTATCAGACACTTTTTCTTTGTTGCCTTATTCTAAAATCAATGAAATATTTTTTCCCCTCATCACTTTACACACAATGACCTACCTTTAAATGTTTTGGGGGTACATTTTGCATATTTATTACATTATTTTAAACAGAAACATCACATTTGCATAACTATTCCAAAAATGATTCCTCCTGGGTAAATAATAAGACAATATTTAATTTTATAATTAAAAAATAAATCAATTTTAATTATTTTTCTATCCAAGCGGAGTGAAACATTAGGACGTTTATTTGTAGTTATATAAAATGTTTAAAGTACTCAATGTCATTATCCCCAAGTATAATGTGCTTGCAGATCCCCCATGATGAACAAGTTTTGAGACATGACTCCAACTAGGTCATGAAGAAAAAATAGCAAATTAAATAACACTACAATAGTGAAAACTTAAACGGACTAAATTGGACAGTAACGACATCTATCATTTAGTATTTTTAAGCCATACAAGTTACCTTTATCGTTTGTTTTAGCTGCGGGAGGAAATATCTCCATTTTGGAAGTATCCTTCTCATTGAGGTTAAGACATTATTCTCAGTCCCCATGTATTTAAATAAGGACATTCAGGTCTATACATTCCTATGGGCTTGGAGTGCCGTGATCACAGTCAAATGAGACGTCATAGTCATGGCGTCACAATGGAGGACGTGAAGAGTAAGATTTACGCTTCCGAAAATAAATATTAAAAAGGGATGAAACAATACTCGCATTTGTGTTCCGCGCAACAATGCGTTGATTACGATAGACTACCACAAGGTTGTGCTATTTACTAAAACGTTATAGCTCCAACTCAATGGGCTCAACCCCAAATAGACACGTCGCGCAAGTTATAGACATTCACAAGCGATATGTTAACCTCCGTAATTCCCAGTAGCGCAACTATTGTTTGGAATAAATTGTTTGAACAGGACGCATTGCATTTTAGCAATGACATACTGACACGTCTATGTTCAGTACCCCTGTTCTAAGTGTGTTTGTAGAATTACTGCCCTCTACGTGTTACTATCAGCAATGTCCGCACAGGCACACGGCATACACGCACAGGCGCAGTGTCGCGTGGGATCGTTAGCGAACGGAGGGCACCCTGTTTCGCTTGGTTTGTGAGATCTAGAGCATTCCTGGCAACATCGCGAACGGAGATAGCTGTCGACTATCGGCCGGTGAATGTTTCTCATAGGACTCTGGATTTATGTAAAGGGATATGAGTTCGTCGAAAGAACGTCAACCTCGATAGGTAAGAAATTCTTCCCAAGTAGTTCGCTAATAGTTAGGGCTCCTTAACAACATTGAAAAGTAGCCAGTCAACTAACGTTGGGTAGCAAGGCAACGTTAGTTAGCAAGTAAGCTTTTATTGCTCTCTGAAGTGCGAGGTAACTTTACAAGACTGCAATACAGTCAACAGCTTGCATACTATTGGGTGTTGTAAAATAAACTTATGCATGAATCTATTCATGCAGTCCACATTCGCCTCATGGTACGCTTTCTTACAGTTAGTAAACCGCAGGGTAAGTAATAGGCGCCGCAATAATGTTTTATTAACTAAAATATGCCCCATTCTTCCTGGTCCATCGTGTGTCAATACGCATGCGCGAATATTGTACCTACTTGAGGTTTGTAGTTTTCTTTAACCTTCGTCAATAGCACTTTTAAAGGCTAAGTGACAAGAGTAAAACTACAAGTTCCAGACAATAGCACCATTGTTTCGTTAAGTGAAACACAGCAGTTGGGAATGAAACCAAGCCAGCTATCGTGAACGAGCTTTGCATTTTGAAAAGTGGTGCAGCAGTAGGAAGTTGGGAATGTTGGATTTTCTCCACTGAGTTTTTGCACAACCTGTTAATGTAAACGCACACTGTACAATTTATGTTGGATCGTTACCTACAAGCTTTTGTGATAGGCCGCCTACAACGTTTTGTGCTTGGTGGTTCGTGTCATGGGTGAAACCCTACAAGCTGGATCATTTTACCAGCGAAAGCCTTAAGCTCAGTGGTCTTACAAATGTTTTCGTTTAGATAGTGCTTGAAGGCCCTAAACATTTCATTAAACCATAGAAACACAAACCATCGAAGTTAGAAGTCAACAAAAAAGAGGAATACAAATTATCCTTTATTACATGACATTCAGTTGTTTCCCCCCACTGGACAGGAAGCAGGACATGCGGACCATAAAAATACAATTTTATCTTTTAAATGTGTTATGCCCACCAGTTTGTCCTGCAGTGTCTATATTGATCAGTTTTCAGTGTCAACCGTTTGGTCACTTGTCACTCAGAACTTATCTGCCATGCTGCTGTATTTTGCCCAAAACTCCAGAACTTTTGATGTTGAATATATTCGTGATTCAAAGTTATGTCTTATTCATAGTTCTGTGGGTTCTGGCGTGCGTCTGGTGTAGCAGGGAGGGGGTGAAGTGTTGGTGTGTCATTGCATATTACTCAAAATGCCTGCGCACTGGATGCCCCAGGAAATAACACACCAAATAATACAATATACCAATGCGTCAGATATCATAATAGACCTTTATGCATGGGCAACGTAGATGTAACGGGGCATAACAATCTTTTTTTAGTTGTTTTCTCTCTGTAACTAAAAAAAAACCCACAATCATAAAGCCGTTGGAAAAGGTCAAATCTAGTTACTTGCCAGCTTCAGAGAACAGAAGGCTTTTTAGGTCAGCCCACTGACATTACATTAGGCTAATCATATCTGCTGTTAACGTCCTCTGGAATGTAAATAGTGACCTATTTGCTTTAAAGAAAATGTAATTTCTAATGTCATAGTTTCAAAGTTACCACACAGTTGCTGTTAAATGGCCACAGCTAAGATACCCTGGATTCTGATTTAAAATCATTATCTTTCACCTTCGGGTGCTTTTTGTTGGAAGATTGACGTGGCTGTATTTGAAAGTACATTGTTTTCTAGGATTTTTACCAGTGCATTTCCCATCGTTGTTCAATTTTTAATCAAATTATTTAGAAATTGGAATTATTCTGGCACTGGTGAATGAAATGTTATCATTTATTAATGTAGACCTTCGTCAGACAGACTTCATTTTTTATGGCAGACTTTTTTTCTCTCACCTGGTTGTTCCACGTAAGGTGTGCAATTAGTACTTTTTTTTCACCGAATTAAATCTGACAAAATGCGGTGGAAGCGAAAGTAAACCTTGTTTTTGGTAAACAGTTGGCCGGGAAGTCTTACAGCAGGACAGGTAAAGGGCATGTGATTAATGCCTCAGGTCCCTGCTACCGTGAACTCGTTAGTGCTGATTGAATTCGCTATGGGACCCAGCTGCCTTCTGGCCAATTACGGTTCAATTTAAGGATGGGGGCTTGGGGCCCTCCCACTATTGCTCATTGTTGTCATGGGCCACAGAACAGTGAATCGTGGTTCTGCTGAATCAAACGCCCTTGCTTCATGAAATTCACCGTACGCTTCCCCCGTTTTGTGACCTGCTGGATGGGTGACATAGGTGAAACTGCTGTTGAATGGGAACGTATGAGTCATAATCCCCAGAAAACCAAGCGCCGGAACCCGGTGACTCTTTGTGTTATTATGCCTTTCATTTATTCAATTTTCTTGGATCCGCTTAAGGTCTGTGTTTGACAGCTGTGAATGTCTATTGGGCAAGGTGACTTCTATTCATATTTCTACCTACCTAGCCAGCGTTCTTTAATATAGAGTTGATTCATTCAAATATGTTGACAAGCATTGCCTTGTCCTGACCAGATCCAATCAAAACGCTGTGTGTCGTTGTGAGCCTGAAAAGACACAGTACCTATTTAAAGGGAATCCGAAATCCATTAGGGGATATATTTCATTATTTTAATGTGATAAATAACTCTTTGCAGTTGGGTTTTATGGGGGTTATGACAGTTCCTGTCATGTGGGCCGTCAAGTCTGCACTGCAATCAAATGTGCCAAAGGCAATTTGGAATTAAGCCATACGCACCTTTAGACATGTTCTTGGACTTTAAAAAAATTAACATTTATTTAGTTTGGCCTATGCTACAATCTGCGTTTATTGCCTTTTCAAACAAGCTTAGTGACTTCATGTTCTCATGAATATTAACACATCAAAACATTTTGTCTATGCCTTTTTTTGTTTAAAAATTAATAAATTTTTTCGTTTATTTTATACAATTGGGACCCCCAGATAGTAGTGCTTCCTGTTGTAGTCCCACGGGAAACCGTTAAGCTTAATGATCCTGAGGAATAACCTCTCTCTCGCTGCCACTTTGAGTAGGCTTACATTAAAAACTCATTACAAAGACTTCACAGTACAAAGGGAGTTGTATCTGTGCCACCTTTATGATTTACACCCCTCCCATTGCTGACTCACTGTGGTTTCTGAAGATAGTCAAACGTATTCAGGGAAAACGACATAAGCCCTGTAGATTGGTTATTTATCCTTCATCCTTTATTTGGTTCATTTTCCAGGAGGTATTTTTCTGTTTTTCAGCCATTACAACAATCCGGTTTCAGTCTGCCACGCCCGCTGTTTGTAATTTAAAAAATTATTTTCCTGCCAGGTGTCTCTTTAATCTCGGGTCGTTTCTTTTTTTTTTTATCTGTTTGGTTACGATCAGATGCATAGAAATACAATGAATAGACCGGATGAATAATTGATATGAATGGGGACTCCCTACCTATTCATTCCATTATTGTGCAGTTAATCCTATCAAATATCTAAAATCCAGATAAATAACATGGATTTCTGTTTAAATAAAGGTTACTAGGAGTCAACAATATGCTCCACATCAGATGGAAGATGGAAGTCTTACTCTTACTGCTGGGAATGGCTGGGAACCTCACTGTACAGTGTTATAAAGGGACCTATATGAAATGTATTGCAATTCTATAGGCATGGCGATTCAGTTCAGTCATACTGCGCTGTCCCAACCATGTTGCTCATCATAATGGAGGGATCAGTTAGATGTGAAAATAAAAGTGGCGGTGAAAATAAAGTCCCTATTTAAGATCCCGCTTTTAAAACCAAGTAGTGAAGAGGGCCTTGAAAAATCAATCCTGAGTTTACTGGGGCATAAGTACTTATGTGTTATTGTCATGGTGATATGATGCTAATATGTAACCCCCCCCCCCCCCCGTCTCACTCACCCCAACACTTGGCTCATCAGAGTAGTGCCAGAGGGAAGAAAGTGGCCTCAGGAACTGCATCTGGCCTGTTTCATGCTGGAGAGATCATCAATGTGCGTGTTGTTATTACTTTAATGTATGTGTGTTTATTTATGTATGTGTGTTTGTGTATATCTATCTATCTCTTAACTTCAAAATCTATTTTTTGTATATTGATGTTTTATGCTTACAAGATGAATACATGGCTTCCATGTGTAATTGGACACTGCAGGTGTTGGATTATGAGGCATTAGCTCACCTGCATTAGTGCTGCTCAAAGAGTCCCCGAGGATCTGGCCTCTCCCTTGAAGCAGTGTCGACACCTGCGTTACAGAAAGAGGAGCAGGATGTTTGTTAAAATGAGGGTCTGGTTTATGGCTCCCATGCAGACATGAAACAGCCTCCTTCACTCCCCGGGCCTGAATCCTCTAGCTGTTTATTAAGCGATCAGACTCACTTTCCAGCGGGAGGCGTAAGAATGATTGGCCGGACGAGAGCCCGCCTCTCCCAGACCCAGTGTGTCTTCCCCTGCAGGCTTCCCCCAGTCTGTTTGGCTGGGGTAAATATAGCACGTTGGTTTTAGCCGGAGGATAAATAGAGATGTCGAGTTGGCCTTTCTTGCCACAGACCAGCGTCCTTCTTGCACTGGGAGAAGGAGAGATGCCCCTCTCTCCACAAAGCGTTTAAACAGGGGGACTTAACGAAATGTTCACGCATATTAACTCCCAACAATAAAAAAATTTCACAGTCACAAAGGACCTTTTGTTTTAACAGCACTGCATATGACTGCACATTTACACACATTACTGTACAACAGGGCAACTCTAGTCCTGGAATTTCTGAAACACTTTTGTTTTTTTGTCTCTTTCTACTAAGGGCCTGACTTGTATATGGCAAACAGAATTCAAGTAACTCCTAGGTAAAGGCAAGGATCAGAAGTATTTTGAACCTCCAAGGCTAGAGTTTAAAAGCCCTGCTCTTGCGCCCATAGCATGTCAGTTAACAGGTAAACAGTTTATACACCTTTCATGGCAGAAAGGTCAGTGCGTCGTGCTAAAAAAATTTATTGAACACATACAATAAGTATAACAGTATAACACCAAGTCAATTAAACTTCAGGGATAGCAATATGTCCAGTTTGGAAGCATAAGTGTTTGTGAATCAATGTCATCTGTTTTAAAGCAAATGAAAGTGACAACAGGTGCACTGGGGAGGCAACAGCAAGATAGCCCCCAAAAGGGAATAGTTTTGCAGGTGGTGACCACAGAGAATTGCTCTCTCCTCATGTGCTGTCGCAAGAAGATTTGCTGACGAAGATGCCAGCTGACGAGCCGATACATAAAAAGGGCTGTCGAAGGACATCAACCCAACAACAGGACCGGTTTCTGCAGGACTGATATCTGCTCTTTTGTCTAAGGTGCAACAGGAGGAGCACTGCCACGAGTCCTCAAAATCACCTCCAGCGGGCGACTGGTGTGCAAACTTTTTGACTAAATGGTCAGAAACAGACTCCATGAGGGTGGCACGAGGGCCCGACGTCCTCTAGAGGGACCTGTGCTCACAGTCCAGCACCGTGCAGCTCCATTGGCATTTGCGAAAGAACCCCAGAATTGGCCGTTTCGCCATTGGCGCCTTGTTTTCTTCACAGATGAGAGCAGGTCTCTCGTTAAACACAGGAGACAGATGTGAAAGAGTTTGTGGACGCCGTAGTGAACATTATGCGGCCTGCAACATTATCCAGCATCCTAGAAGGGTCGCAAAGACCTTTACATGCGTGCCAGTGGTACCTTGATTGCTGTTAGGTACTGGAATGCCTTTCGTTGGTGCAGTGGGCCCAGGTTTCCTCCAGGTGCAGGACATTGCCTTGTGTGTAGGCATTTCCTGGATGACGAAGGCATCGATGGCATTGACTGACCTGAATACATTTGAAAACCTCTGTGATGTAATTAATCATCTGCATCTGATGCTGCCGCAGACTGTCCAGGAGCTTATGGATCCCCTGATTCAGGTCTGGGAGGTGATCCCCTAGGACACCATCAGGAGCATGTCCAGATGTTGTCTGGAGGGCCTTCAGGCATGTGGGGCCAATACACTCCAAGTCACATTTAGTTTTTTGGTGTGAGTTTGAATCTTATGTAATAAATTAACTGTTCCCTTAATTTGTTTGAGCTTTTTATTAATGTTATTTTAAATACATTGTAGCCACAACAGTTTTTGTAGTCTAAATAGTCTCAAAGTCTGGGAAACATTTCCTTACACTCCAAGGTCAATATAACAGGATGTGTCTGCCTCTCAGAGGTCTCTCACTGTGGTCAAGGCCAAACCATCATAAGCGAGTGACTTCAAGTTACACTGTCGCCGGACCCTGTGTAGCTCACTTGTTAAGAGTAGGGTGCTTGCAACGTTGGGGTTTGATTTCCAACTGGGTCCAGTACGAAGAAGCATGAAAATGTGTGCGTTCATTATTGTGAGCGTGTTTACATTACGTGGCGGGGAATGAAACCTCTACACAGAAACGCGATGAGAGTGCACGCTACCTCGAAAGGTGGCATCTCCAGCTATGGGTTTTTGCGACAAGATGATCTTCATAATGTAATCAAGCCCTGAGTCTTCTTGGACGAAGGCGTCTGCTAATTTATGTAAACGCTACAGGCTAACCTCGGCCTGGGACTGCAGCTGTCCCCCCCCCCCCCCCCCCCCCCCCCCCCTCC
>JACXGK010004045.1:0-11486 GCA_016801125.1 Novumbra hubbsi | reverse complement strand
TTTTTCTATTGTTTCTGAGTAGATGTTCGGAGCTTAGTTGTCCTGTTTCTTCACCTGTTTCACGTCTGTCTTAAACCTGGTTCTAACACGTAGAGCCTTGATGGACAGACCGTTTGTGTGGGTTGAGATGTTGGGAGACTGTTAGAGAGAGTGAGAAGGAAGTCCCGGATGAAGGATAAAGGAAACCACTGATTCTCTCTCTTCTGTGGGGTCAAGGGTTCAAATTAGACAACCAACAAATTGGCAAAGGATTCTGTTTTGGAACACCGGTTTGGGGGTGTGATCGGGAATTAAATGTTTAATTCATGGAAAATACAAACAGGACCTTGTGTTGTTTGGACTTGGCAATGAATGAATAATCCGGATTTTGAAGGTGAAGTTTCACCAACATGATATATAGGCCAACACTAGCACTGTATCAGGCAGTATAAATATCTGGAGTTCTAGCTATGTATTCTCCGACTGAGTGCGTTGAATTTGCCATAGCTAGATAGCTTGGTATTAGCATTAGCGGCTAGCACAATGTTTTTGAGGGAACTTTCTCATTCGTGCACTAAGATCAAGACAAATCAGCAATGTAATTCTAAAGCAAGTATGGATTTATATTTTTCTTGGCGCAACTAAATATGCAGAATGAACTGCAGATTGACTGTGGAAGGGGGTGGGGCTTAGTGAGTGATGAGGCGGAGCTTGATGGGTCAAACTGGTCGGTTAGTGAACTGTAACGGTGGACATTACATGTTTAACATTAAATCCCTAGATGGTAGATGGTACGAAACCCAAACCAGCTGCCAATGACTGCGTTGAGATGCTTTGAAGTGACGTGTGCTTGCTTGCCCTTCCGTGCGTGCTGGTTTGGTCACTGGGCGGAGAGGAGTGCAGCTGGACATTTGATCTTTGCCTGGTTCCGGATGAGTTTCCGGGCTCTCGGTCCCTGTCAGCCAGGCCCTTGTCACTGTGAGACTGGAGGTTTGGCATTCTGACAGGAAGTGAGTGTGATCAGCAGGAAGTGGTGAGTTTAAGGTAAGGGAAATGACTGTTGCCATGAATCAGACCTCGGGCATGGCTAGAATCTACCGGGTCAGGATGTACTGAAAGACGGCCGGAAACTTTTTCGGTTATGAATTATGAGGTTTTGCAGTTTTTAAGTTTGGTGTTGATGAATGTGTACAACACAAGAACCTGTGGTCTTTTGTATGATTCTTTTTCCGCCGTCATTGAGGATGTTTTTGTTCGCCTGCCTCTTTTCTGTCCTGCCTCTGTTCAATCTGTCTGCTTCATTTTCATTCTTTATTTTTTGTCTTGCTCTCATAAGGTCTCATTGTCATTGGTTCTCTCATATGGTCTCATGTTATTTCTCTCTAGTACATTCTCTCATTGTCTCATGTTATTTCTCCCTAGTACGTTTTCTCATATGGTGTCATGTTATTTCTCTCTAGTACGTTCTTTCATATGGTCTCATGTGGTTTCTGTCTGGTACGTTCTCTTATTTCTTTCTAGTATGTTCTCTTATATGGTTTTTCTCTAGTATGTTCTCATGTGGTTTTTCTTGAGTATGTTCTTTCATATGTTATCATATGCTCTCTCTCTCATATGCTCTCTTATACTCAGCTCTGGAATGTGTCTAGGAAGGCGTGTGAAGGTTCCCTCCCTGTACGTATTTGTGCAGTTCACCCCTACATGGCTCATATCCTGTTTCAACTGTAGACTCATTGTTTTAATGCTAATTGAGTAAAGCATGTGTTCATTCCCTGAATTCTATTTGGACCGATTTTATGGTTCTGTATTAGTATGTGCCTTTTCCTGTCCCATTTCTAAATCAGATTTTGTGCAATCCTGTTATGGGTAGTTTATTCCGAGGTTCAGGGCAGAGTGTTAGGTATGCTTCACTGTTCTGGTGCAGTCAGTGTATGTTTGTGAGACTATTGTGTGTTCAGCAGACTGAAGGGAGTGTTTGAGCGAGACATGGGCCCAGTTTTGTTATTTTGTCTAGTGGCAGGTGAAGGGGTGGGGGAAGGGGTTGTCTCCTAATGATGTGTGTTTGAATGTGCACATCCCTTTGGCTAATTGTGCTGCGGTGAAGAGAGAGAGAGAGAGTGTGTGTGTGTGTGGAGGGGTCACTGTTTAATGCTTTGTTCCTGTCCCCAAGGTGTGAGTTCTGAGGGGATTTGTGTTTTCTCTGTAAAACAGTGTAGTCCCTGTTATTCACCTGGGAGAGGGACCGATCGGTGGTCGGGTAATCTCGCCAGACTGAGAAATGTTCGAAGGGAGGGAGAGGAGGGTGTAGGTGATAAGGGGGTCTTTAGTCAGAGCTGATGCCAAACTTGCCTGTAAAGTCAATATAAAACGGATAAATGGACCGGCTGTGTATCCCCTCCCCCAAGACATCTCCGTGGTCCGAGGCTGTTCACCGTCTAATGCTCATCCTGCTTTTTTCCCATAGTCCAGTGCTTGTCCTTTCTTTTTTGGTTGTTTGGCCCTCATCCCTCTCATCCTTCGCTCTTGGTGGCGTCGGTAACTGTTACTGTCGGGTTCTATAATCGTGGCCCAGGTGGGGCCCCGCCCCGGTGGGGAGAACAAAGAGCTTACCTGGCCATGAAAGACCGCTTGGGGGATGAGAGGAAAGGAACCCCCTTGAGGAAACCGTGTGACTGTGCTGCTGTCCTTTTTCTGGTCAGTGCGTCCTCTGCCACTGGACTGAATGGGAGCCCAGGACACCACACTCGGTGTCCACTTTGTTTCTCAGTTGGTGGCACCAGCTCACGATTTGGTTGCACCCCCCCCAAAAAAACCTTTAATTAGTGTGTTGCCTGTGTGGTGTATTAGCTCATTTGCCAATCCAGATGTATTTAGTCACTTAAATGGATGTTTCTGTTTAGACTGCTTTACATCTATGATTGGGACATGGGTGGAGGCAGCCCTGTTTCCGTCGGGTGGTGGTCTGGAGCCCGGGGAGCCGTCTGGGAGAGGGTTGGAACGGACCAACAGTGTGTGTATTGTTTCTCCCACAGTAATCAGGTGACACACACCGTGTTGAAGGTCACTTCTGTCGCACCACCGCCTATAAAACGCAGGCCTGACCTACTTACAGGACAAACACTTCGTGCCCTTGTCTCCTACGTCTCCTTCGGCTCCTGCGCCTCCTTGGGCCTCGGGAAGTTGCGCAAATTTGCTCGACGGCAAACGCAACCCAACGTTTGTGTTCACGCTGGGTTTCCCAGGTTGTGTTAGGGTCACTCTCATTGACATTCAGGCATTCAAATAACATGGAAAGTGATTCCCATGTCGGAATTCAACACGAATGTCGGCTGCCCCAGCAGCATATAGGAACCGACAAGTGTCTCTCATTTACTCTTCCTCTCGTCTTTTCCCTCCATCTCTCTCTCTTTTCTTTTGCCTGAAGAAGTTTTATTTTTCCCCCATCTCGTAGTCTCTCTTTCTGGCCCGGTCCACCTCTCACCCTACTCTTCCCTTTCTCAGTAGTCGATTGGTTTTCTTCATTCGAACCTGTGCTGTTCCCTGCCGGTTTGTGTGGGTGCCCTGCGCTTGGGAGCCTTGGCGACGCCACACTTGACCAGCCAACGCGCTCTGGTAGGGCGGTGCGACGGGTGCGGGGAGATGTAGAGCGGTGCGACGGGTGCGGGGAGATGTAGAGCGGTGCGACGTGTACGGGGAGATGTAGAGCGGTGCGACGTGTACAGGGAGATGTAGAGCGGTGCGAACGTGTACGGGGAGATGTAGAGCGGTGCGACGGGTGCGGGGAGATGTAGAGCGGTGCAACGTTGCCGGGAAGATGTAGAGCGGTGCGACGGGTGCGGGCAGATGTAGAGCAGTACATTGTGTACGGGGAGATGTAGAGCAATGCGACGGGTGCGGGGAGATGTAGAGCGGTGCGACGTGTACGGGGAGATGTAGAGCGGTCCGACTGGTGCGGAGAGATGTAGAGCGGTGCGACGGGTGCGGGGAGCGTGCACTAATGACCCGCAACGTCTTCAAACGGCTTCTGGAGGTTGCTGACGGAGCAGAAGAGAGAGAACCTTCGTCAAACTAAATGAGTTAATTGCGCCAGATACACTTTTGCCAGGCTGATACTGACCGAATTCCTTTTGAAATGCCTGAGATGGTTACGTGAGGCCGAGGTTTCGGCGAGGACTTAGAACCTTGTCTTTGATTGATACTGTGAGCTTAAAACCAACAAGGCGAGCAGACATGTATTATCACTAGTCTCTATTAAAAACACATGCTTGGTGTTCCTGCTCATATTTTCTTCCAGCAGCGGCGGAGTAGGTAACAGAGTGGAGGGGGGACTGCAGGGTAGGTAACAGAGTGGAGGGGGGACTGCAGGGTAGGTAACAGAGTGGAGGGGGGACTGCAGGGTAGGTAACAGAGTGGGGGGGGGTGCAGAACTTCACAAAGGGGGGTGATCGACTTGTCAACACTGGGGAAAAGTTGGTGACAGTTCCGGGTGGGAGTTCTAACTACATTGGTCTGCCAGATGCATTGTAAAAGCATAACACGCTCTCTCTCTCTCACACACACACACACACAATGCTGCTCTCCATTGGAAACAGCCACACCCAGCTCCTTAACATTCACCAATGACAAGCCTTTCTTTATTACACCGTTAGGATAGGCTGTGCCCATTCACCTTCGCCCGCCACCTGGCTCTGTTCACTTGGCCGGAGGAAGGGGGGTGTGTGTGTGTGTGTGTGTGTGTGTGTTTGTTTGTTTGTCTTCAGAACTGTGCTACTGCTGTGCCAGGGGAGTGTTTTTAATTCAACACTGTTTGCTTGGTTTAATGTCTGAATTCTTCGTCTTTGGCTATAGTTTCCCTGTCTCTTCAGCGATTCCGTTCGGTTTGACGTTGAGGTTTCTGCTCAGGCGCACACAATGATAGTAACTCAAACAGGGAGAAGGCACAATGGTGTGTGGTATATGGCCGGTAAAAAACAGCCTTGTTGCTTTTATTGAACCAGTTACAAGTGCAATCATACCACATGTACATACACACACCAGCAAATCAGGATTCAAGATTTATATGTAGAACTGGACCCAGTCAGCATGGCTCTGGTCCCCTAAAGCCGTTTTAATGGAGAAACTTTGCGTCTTGCGACATGTTTTAATTCATGTTTTCTGACCCTCTTCAATTGCTCTCCTTTGCTGGGAGCCTCTTCAGTTGCACTCCTTTGCTGGGACCCTCTTCAATTGCTCTCCTTTGCTGGGACCCTCTTCAGTTGCTCTCCTTTGCTGGGACCCTCTTCAATTGCTCTCCTTTGCTGGGACCCTCTTCAGTTGCACTTCTTTGCTGGGACCCTCTTCAGTTGCACTCCTTTGCTGGGACCCTCTTCAGTTGCGGGACTCTCTTGGCAGACTGTGTGGGCAAGGGGGTGGACAGATTACGAAGCTAGGGGTGTGTTTTAACCCACTTACAACGCACTTACAACACTGTGTCGAAGGGAGTCCAGCCAAATCTCTTAGCTTAGTGCTTTTAATCCTCTACACCAAGCCAACGGTTTTTGCTTACTTGTGCTCTCTTTTTAACTGTGTGTGTGTGTGTGTGTGTGTGTGTGTTTAGCATCTTGTGTGCTCTGCGTGTGATGGGGTTTGAAGTTTTGTCTCCTGGTTTTCTCCTACACGCGCACACACAGCCAGGCAGCAGTGTTTATTTAACCCCACTAGAGTGGACCCTGCTGGGCTTGCCTCTGCCTTGAGGGCCGTACAAAAACATGGAGCTCCGGCTTCCTCTTGATTCCTGACTGGTTTCGCCACAGCGTCTGTTTTCCTCGCTATGCTGGGCGTGCAGTTGATACAAATAGGATCCCTCCACGACGTTCTTGGCATTCTTTTGGTTTATTTTTTATTCTTTCCCTCTACGGCGGCTTACTTTGATGTGTGCCGGGGTAACTGGTTGGTACTTCTCGGGTCTCGAGTGTCCATGGTTACTGCTCAAGTGTTTGGCCCGCGTTAGCATCCCGGTCTGACGTCTCAGGAGGCAGAGGAGATCTGCTCGAGGAGGTGGCACGCCTGTCACCGTGAGTTGCACCTCCGCAGGGGGCGCCGCGAAGCTCCTCTTCCGGGATCCCCGGGAGGAAGCCTCGTGGTCCGGACCGCCGGCATCTCCGATCTCCTCAGGAACCAGGGAGAGAGATTAACGGGCGCACGCCGAATGGGCTCCTGGCAAGACAGTAGTCACGCCCGGGGTCTGTTTTTGCCGAGGGGGGCCGGGGAGATCACAGTGGTCATCCTAGCGCTCCTCATGCTGATGGGGTTGGACAGCTTCTCCCCGAGTTAGTTGGCGCGCTGATTTCTAACATGGAGCCAGTGATCGAGGCCAATGTGAAATGGGCTTCCTGATACGGCCCGGTACATTGCTCCAGGTTGCCTTGGCACCTTATGGCTTTTCTGGCCAGACCGATGGTGGTCGCCTCAGACATGGACCGTCCAGGCTTTCAAATCGCCCTGAACTCCTGGGTGAAAGGTTTTCGGGTCACTGTTTTGGGCACCTGTGTTTTGGTTCTTGTAATCACTCACTTTTTTTTTTAAGCTGCAATGAAGTCCATAACAAACCTTAAACCACATCAGACCATTACTGTATTGTACATGTTTGGGTGTTTTCCTTAGTTGGGAGTGCACACCTGACAAAATGCTGTTGCATGACCGTGTTTTTGTAGCGCAAATGTCACGGTAGCAAATGCGACCGTATTCATGAAAACGATCACAGGCTGCCTGGTAAACACAGAATTCTTTGTTGTTTAAAATGTAATTTAAAAGGTTTTGGGGAAAGCCTTTATCTGTCAGAAGTGTGTTTTCATTATAGTCATTGCTAAGCTCGGCAGAAAGTGCACTAATGGCTACACCCACTGTGAAAACACAGATGGTATTAACGTTGCCTCTTCAGAATGTTGCAGGAAATGCAAATGGCCGAGGCTCTCTCTTCTTGCCTTATGAGCAATATTTGGCAAATTAGTTCCTATAGTACATTTAGTTAATTTCCCTCCAATGTAATTCTTACGGATGTGTAAACGTAACATACTCTCTTTTCTGCAGTATGTTATGTGTAATATATATGAATCTATAGGTCAGTGTGTCTGTGTTCATCTGTTAGCTAGCTGTGCTTATTAAGCCTTGCTGTTGGGTTTCCTAAGTGTTCACATCACAGACCTAGCTTAGTTTTTTTACTTATGCCATAGTGTGTTTTCCTTTATTTCTTGTTTTACGTTTGGACAAAAGCCGAAGAGTTTTTTTATTCTGTACCTCTAAGCATGTCTTGATTGGAAATCCGTTGCGCCGTTTCAGAAGTCTGCTGTACATTAACATCCGGGGTGTTTTACGGTCTAGCCGTAGATCTACGAGGACCGAACCGATTTGGCTCCTAAGAATTCATGTCATTCGCAGTTTAGTTAAAGGCCAGTGTTACAGGGAAGGCGATTCTGGGCTGCCAGTGCTGTTGTTCTACAGTTAGAGTAATCAGCTGGAAGGGGTGGCAGTGTGGCTTTGGACCCTGGGTCCAGCCCTCGACCGGGAGTCCAAGGTGACGGGGTGTAGCAGCGTAGAGGCAGGACCCAGGCTCCCCACGGTCAATATTTGCCTTTGTGTGTGCCTGGCTTCTGGCATTAGAACTAACACTACGAAGTAGTGTAGTTCTCATATAAAATCGGCCCAATGGCCGTTCGTGTGAGGACCGAGCGAGAGTGCACGTGGAGGAAGCAGTGTGGTAGACCCGCAAAACTCGGTTACCGAACGAGAATACCATGTTTATCAACCCATAACACTGAGTTTTATTGGATGGAGGAGTTTCGAGCAGTATGCTATTTGCTTAACTCACCGCTTTTTGCTTTTTCACCGCCTTTAGAGACCTTGAATAGTGTTTTGTGGCCAAAATTGTTTTTACGTAGGTGACGTTAATATGGTAACTTGATATTCCATCTTTTATTGAATTGGTAAACGTTCATCCGCAACGGTAGATGATGCAGTATATATTGTGTCATTCTGACTGGACCCCTTGACACCGGATAGCTTTGAATGGCAATTGAAAACAACCAAACGCGTGTGAAGGAGCACATATGCAAAGAAAACAACTTGAACGTTGACATGTCATGGTATATTGTCGTTTGCAATTGGAATTTTTGTAGCTTTTAGTAGTCCTTGAATACCCAAAATATCCGTGCCTAACCCTTTGTTTGGTGTCGTGAGCCGCTGCAATTACGTGACTCCACAAACAGCCAGAGCCCCCCGGCCAATCGGTGAGCCTCCGGCATTTCCCGTTTCTGTCTCTCCCGCTGTCTCCTGTGTCCGTCTCGTCCTTCCCCTCTCTTTACCCCTGTCGGAAAAGTGGTGGGGCACCGGGGTGCTGACAAGTACGCCAAGCCGGGCAGGAAGGAGGTTGACTGTGAGAGGGGATTGGGGAGAGGTGTGTGGGGGTGTCCAGGCAGGAGGGAATAGTAACTGGCGTGTGGGACTGGAAGTATGTCTCTGTTTCCGCAACACATGTCACATAAAGAGGCATGCCCGTCTCGTAAACTACCAGCACGACATGTTCTGGAGGGTGTCGCTGTACTGCTGGCCTCTGCCTGGGTGGGTGTGGGAATATAGAGGGTCTGCCTTGGGGGGGGTGGGAATATAGAGGGTCTGCCTTGGTGGGTGTGGGAGTATAGAGGGTCTGCCTGGGTGGGTGTGGGAATATAGAGGGTCTGCCTGGGTCGGTGTGGGAATATAGAGGGTCTGCCTGGGTGGGTGTGGGAATATAGAGGGTCTGCCTGGGCGGGTGTGGGAATAGAGAGAATAGAGAATAGAGACTTCGTCTTTCACTCTGAAGCTGTCAAAAGAAGTTGGACGGAGCCAAATGCTTTCCATGTAGTCCACCCCACACCTCTAAGTGAAATACTCTGTAACTTTTGGTCTGTCTTTGCCTTGCCGCCGTCATGGAGGTTTCACCTTGTGTAGTTGAACCAGACCGTCCGGTTTATTCCAGGAATCATTTAGGCTGTTTTGTGTACGCTGGGGTTCCTGGGTTGTATTTCCTGTTTTGTCTGTTCGTGCAAACCCGGTGGCTTTGTTGGAACGCTTGGGTATGTTGAAACACGTCGGTTAGTTGTTGATCCCACGCTAACGGTGGGGCTTGAAGGAACCGAGCGCCCGCCGCACCCATGCTCAGCCACACGGCACGCGCTGAAACCTGCCTCTGATTACCGCCTGAGCCGTCGTCACGGCGCGGTGGTCCGTCGCCACGGCGCCCTGCTGTCCTGTCGGGGGGAGGCGTTAACCCGGGGGGGGGGCTGTCGGGAGGTGCGCGTGGAGGCTTGGATAGGTTGTTCAGAAGCTCGCGGGACCCCACACTCGCTGCTCTGCTGGCTGGCAGATTGACTGTGAACCATTGACGAGAATCGTGGTTCTAGGTTCCCCTGTTCGCTGTCTGTTCCCCATCCATGTCTGGTCGGTCCTCTTCCTTCTCAGTCAGTAAAACGATCTAATGTCATTTCTTTTGTTTTTTTTGTGTGTCTGTGATGGAAAGTCAGCCACAGATAGAGTAGTGAAACATGGACCATGTGTCATGTAAAGACCACACAACCCTGTAGCAACTGCCAGCTACAGTATTCCTTGTTCTCATTGGCTGAAAAAATTTGTTCCAGTCTGTTTCCAGAAAGCAGTGTTTGTTTTGTTTACTTACTGATTGCCAGATACTCTTAGCTCTAAACACTCTTTGGCTCTGTTCCCCTAGTGGTGTTTGCAGTGCCGGCCCTAGCCTTTTGTGGGCCCCCTTTCCCCTAGTGGTGTTTGCTGTGCCGGCCCTAGCCTTTTGTGGGCCCCCTTTCCCCTAGTGGTGTTTGCAGTGCCGGCCCTAACCTTTTGTGGGCCCCCTTTCCCCTAGTGGTGTTTGCAGTGCCGGCCCTAGCCTTTTGTGGGCCCCATTTCCCTTAGTGGTGTTTGCAGTGCCGGCCCTAGCCTTTTGTGGGCCCCCTTTCCCCTAGTAGTGTTTGCAGTGCCGGCCCTAGCCTTTGGGGGGGCCCTAAGCGACCGCATATGTTGCTTATGCCTAGAGCCGGCCCTGGGTGTTTGCCTAATCGGTTTTAAATGTTGTGGGTGATGTTTTTGATGGAGGCATTTTAATCTATGCTGGGGCAAAAAAAATCCTAAAATGCTTATTTGCTAGCCTAATTGTTTGAATGCAAAAACATCTGGTTTTAGACGGTTTCTATACTATCTAAAAGTGCCCAGTCAGTGGCATCAGGACTGTTTCTCGTACCCAGAGAAATCATGCCTCTGACTGACACCATGTCAGAAGGCCAATGCAACATGACCTGTTTTTCCGGTAACATATCTTCGGTTGTAATTGGATAGGAAAGTGCTGGAAACCCGTGCTGCTTACAGAACACGCACCCGCGAAGCATCTGTCCCTGCAGGACGCCCTTTCCTCCCGAAGCCTCGTCATCATTTAGCCTCATTATCCTGTCGCTGGGGCGATGGGGTTACAGGAAGCACCGCCTAGACCTTCTAGCTTCCTCCCTGATGTTAACGGGACTCCTGCACTCACTCGGAACGCGTGACCCAGTGACAGCCGAGAGATCTTCCTGCCAGACTCCTGGCGCCACAACTCCTGCTCACGCCGAGTGAGAGTCGATGGCCGTTCGTCATCGTGTCGCAATCAAACTACAAACCGGCTTCTCCTGTATCTGTATCTGTTGATACACTGCGGATGGAAGAGGGGAAATGATTGTCTGCCGGAAAGCCTCTGACAACCCCCCCCCCCGCCCCCTTTCCAGGCATTTTAGAACAAGCCTAGTTATATTATTTGTTGTGTTGGCAGAGTAGCATGCATGGGCTTAGAGGCTAATGATTTCTGTCTCTCCTGGGACGCCTTTTAATGGGAGCTACAGCAGCTGTGGTGGGGGGTTGTAACTCACCCCTCAGACCCCTCATTACCAGACCCCCTATTGGGGAGGGGGGGCCATGGCCGGGGACGACCTGGGGCCTGGAAGGATGAGTGCAGGCACGTGGTGGTATCTCCTGGTTATTTCCCCTCCAATGTTTAAGTTAAGCCAGCTGGCTGCTGTGATGCCTACCTTGGTGATTGTTATGCTCTACTGTCCTTAGCCCAAGGAGTGGTCTGTCTTGTGACTAATGTCTGTGTGAAGACCGTTGTTGCGATCGATTAGTCATCTCTTATATGTATAAATTTGCCGCATGTAACACAGATAGACGCACATTTATTTAACAAAAGCAATATGCTAGAGCCATTGTTGCCTACCCAGTAAACTGTTGTAGCTGTTATGGCAGGCAATGCATTGCGTCTGTAACAGCGGACGACTCTGTGTCTGTTGCGACTGAATTGTTTTTTACCTACAAGACAGCACTTCATGCCTGTGTGGAGACGGCTGTTTATTTGACTGACAGGGTTTTAATTTACCAGACATTAGAGAAATAAAAGAGTAGAGGAGGCGTGGCCAGGGAAGTCTGGAATCAGAGAGTAGAGGAGGCGTGGCCAGGGA
>JACXGK010004044.1:0-40801 GCA_016801125.1 Novumbra hubbsi | reverse complement strand
TCGGCACCTGCTCCACGACCGGTCCACGTCCCAGCACCTGCTCCACGTCCGGCCCTCGTCCCAGCACAAGCTCCACGACCGGCCCACGTTCCAGCACCTGCCCCACGTCAGACCATGGTCGTTCCGGCTCCAGCCCGGAGACACATTCCGGCTTCAGCCACACGGGTCAGTCTCCCGTGTCCTGCCCCCAGGGTCAGTCACCCGTTTCCGGCCCCCAGGGTCAGTCTCCCGTGTCCTGCCCCCAGGGTCAGTCACCCGTGTCCTGCCCCCAGGGTCAGTCACCCGTGTCCTGCCCCCAGGGTCAGTCTCCCGTGTCCTGCCACCAGGGTCAGTCTCCCGTGTCCTGCCCCCAGGGTCAGTCTCCCGTGTCCTGCCCCCAGGGTCAGTCTCCCGTGTCCTGCCCCCAGGGTCAGTCTCCCGTGTCCTGCCCCCAGGGTCAGTCTCCCGTGTCCTGCCCCCAGGGCCAGTCTCCCGTGTCCTGCCCCCCAGGGCCAGTCTCCCGTGTCCTGCCCCCAGGGCCAGTCTCCCGTGTCCTGCCCCCCAGTTTACAGTTCGTGTAGTTTGTTTTGTGTTATTGGGATTAAATACACCTTTTCTTTATACAAAATGTCCGCTTTTGGTTCCGCCGCACTACAACACCGTGACACGTCCATTGACAACACATTTTTTATAAGTGTGTATCATGAGCCTACTTCCTTTTCCTTAATTTGCCTTCACAGTATATTACCTCACAGTATATTATGCCTGTGTTGGGGAAGAAGCATACAGGTCAATTTCATTGTGACTTCTCCGATTTATTAATAGAGGACACATAAATATTGCACAATTTGTTAAAAAGAAGGCATCTTTATGCTTTTCTGTGGGGAAAGTGGGCAAAGTTAGTGGAGAGAATTTTTACTGAAAGAGCAGAGGGGTGGTTTCAAACATGTTGCAGTAGTAAATATGCATTGGAACCATTGGCTTAGACCATTGAAACACCCAAGGCAGGAATATGACAGATTCTTTCTTTATAGATTACCTATCCAATATCCTGGTTTCAGTAAAAGGTATTTCCCACCTTCATAATTTCCCCTATTATTGCATATTTGTCACACTGAATGGTTTCAGATCTTTATGCAAAATGTACTATAAGACGAGAACCCGAGGGTTGAAATAATATTAAAATTCTTTGAAGGAAGAAATGTATCCGACAACAACCTTCATAAAATGAAATTATAATTTAAACACTGCATTTTGTGTTTGATTGTGTTCTCTTTGCCCTTTATTAGACCTTGTATGACGATCTAAAGTCATTTAGTGTGACGAATATGCAATAATACAGGATATCTGGAAAGGGGCAAACATTTCGTTACACCTCTGTACATGCTTTGCTCTCTGCGTGGCTTCAGGTCTACACTGAAATAGAATTCCACAGTTGTATTGGCTTCTGTTAATTACATCCTGTATGGACTGATGACCGCAGGTTCTTGTCATCACTGACTGACTCCCAAGTGAAATAAAGACCTGCGTTAAGTCAGGATAGTAATTGTATTGTGGTGAAGCTGTGGGGAAGCTTGGAGACAGGCATGTCATCATGCCTTAATTGCTGGCCTGGTGGGGTACTGTTTGTATGTCCATGTTGTCCCATGAGATGTATTAACAATAATCAAATATGTAATAGCTTTCTGTACATGGTGGTGGTGTTTGTTGTGTGTTCTGACCTCTGACACCGAACCATACTAGTTAATCCTAACGTGATGAAAGCGCTATGCTAAGCTTCTATCAAGATGGCTTAGCTTTTAGTGCATGTATGAGAATAAGTAAACAAAAGGTTAGCTCGATGGAAAGCCTAACACAATCTGTCCTCTGGTTTTTGAGCAAGACCATTACCTTAATTGTGCTTATGAGTCACTCTGGATATGAGAATCTGCTAAATATACAGGCTCTACTTATTGGATGGTCACGCTACTTTAAATGTACTCACTCCCAGTCAAAAGATGAATTGAATAGGAAACCTGTAATGCATTTGAATGCAATAGATTGTCATGAAAGACAGTAACGGGAACTTTTTTTATTCCACAAATATTTAAATAAATATTTCACATGTCACTTTTTCTAAAGCATGCAGTTGCAGAACTTACCCTTCTGGCTATCATTAGCAGGCTAAAGACCGGATTTGATTCATGATGTGTGCTTCTTTTGCACGCAACATCATTATTGCTTCGAGTGGCACAAAAATAAATGCAAAAAGAGACATACTGTACAAGTAGAGTTACGCTGTTCGTGGAAAAGCAATGTGAACAAATATACAGGTTCGCCTCTCAAGGTTCATCCAGAGGTCATTGTCAAGCTTTTGAAATCCACTCCGTACTCTCTGCAGACATTTCAAGAGATAGACTTGAATTTATTTTGGGATATTTGCCATATTCAACAATGTTGAGCTAGTATGTTTTGCTGCGTCTCCTGGGAAACAAATTTAACATAACATACACAATTTCTCTACTGCAGTCTCCAAAATCGACAGAGGTGGACACATTGATGGACACCACAACATCATTTTGGAATTGTGCCTCAATGGCAAGTCAGAAATGATCCCACAAAACTGAGTCATTTTGTGGCAATGGTCAATGGAAACAATTTACACAATGTACAATAAATATTTTTATCTCTAATATATTTAGTTCATCAAGACCTGATGTGTGATTTAAGTGTTCACTTAAATCTTTTGAGCGGTGTATATAAACCTCTGATTCCAGTGTATTCTGCCACAACTACTGGCAGTGTCATGGTGAAATGCATTCAAATAATATGTAGCTTTACCACAACTGGCTATGGGAGTTTACTTACCTAATACAGTAGGGAGGCAATATAGTTTTGTACGATCCTGACTCACGTCATATTATAAACTACACACTCTACCAAATAAGCTACACGAGATTTCAATAGAGACAATAACATCGGATCTGCTTTTAGGTGCATAATATTAATTATTGGCCTTAATTTGGTGATGTCCAATTCGTGTTTATGGTAATCACAACAATTCCCAGCAGCCTTAACAGATCAATAAGGTGTCCTCCTCTTGCCAAATTGTTTTGCTTCTTATTACGACCAGCATGTACCATCTTAAACCTACCCTCTGGGAGAAGAGAACATACTCTGGCCAACAACTGACCCACCACAGCGAGAATTTAAGAGTTCAAGATGAGCTCAATGCTTTCTACATATGTTTTGAGGCATGACTTGAAGATTGCTGTGAGCTCAAAGCAACTTCATAGTGTTTGAACAGGTTGAAAAAAAATGTGGGTCAAATCTAAATGTGTATCACTGGTAGAGAGGGATCAGAACAAATTCACAAATGTAATTACTAACATTTTAAAAAGGGGAGGGGGGGAATGAATGTCCACAACAACAGGTAGTACCCTGCTTTTCCAACTAAATACAACTTCCACAGCACTGGAAACGTTGACAGCTTTCTCTGATTAAGAAGGGCGCAATTAAAAACAAAATTGCTGGTGGGATCCAAAGACAACAGTACAATTGTCAGCCCCAGCAGCATCTCCACCAGACACATGAGTAACGGGCATCAGGTAGAACTTGAGACACCGTCACCAAAATGATCCGGATTCAATTCACAGGGCCCAGTTCTGTAAGGATGATGTAACCCTTCCTGTGACAAGGAGCGACAGGAGCTGGAGGACACAAAGTGTACAAGACTGCTTCCTGATTGCATCCACTTGAATCTCACCTCTGCAAATTGATAGTATATCTGAGTTGTTGTTTTAGCCGTTATGCACCCGTTTACTCAGAGGCAGTTATGCAAAATTGGGAGTTTTCCGGCCTCATTGGGCTATTTTTACTGGTGATTGTGCGATATATTGTGAATGAGCTGCTCCTACAAGAAAATACATGCATAATTGCATAATCTGCATACTAATTTCTATGTTAAGTGTCTTCTGTTTCTGTTGTGCCTGTTTCTCTTTTGTTTTCACCTGTGTCTTATGTAACGGTTTGTGTTGGTTATATCCAAGCATTATTTCAAGTCAGACTTTAAATTAAAGACTTTTTCAAATAATACCCCTGTGCCTGGATCTTGCCTACAATCATGACGATACTTCTTTAAATGAGGGCTAAAATGCTTAATCCTTCTGCAGTCATTTTGCATGGCAACACACAATTCTTATTTTCAATTTGTCAGCAGAAGAAGCAGACCCTGGGAAACATTCATTGACATGTGGCTTGATTGAATTGCAGTGATTTCAAGCCCTCATTTGTAACAGCAGCAATTGGTCAGCATTGTACAGTACAATGATTTGACTGAAATACTGTTGAGAAATATGCAAGCCAATCCATAATAAGCCATATTGTTCATTGAGTTAAAAACTATAACCTGGCCATTGCAGAATCTCTGTGGGTCTAAAGACATGATTGGCGAATTATATATATTTTTTGCACCTGTGTTTTTTTATAATCGTAGTCTGACTCACAAGCCTTGTAACACTGATGTGCTCAAGCTGCTCTGGAAGGTGTAAATTGTACATTCTGCGGTTTCCAAAGAGCTTTCAACACTTGTCAGTTACTCTCATGAAGGTATCTGTTTCATGGTTTGCATCCACCATCCTACCAGTTTAAATTTCCCTTCTTTCTTTCCTTTCCTATGTATTTGGAGCACTTGTTCAGATGGAGGTCTGCCTATTCACAATTCCATCCTCTGCTTCTATAATGGGGCCATAAGCACTTGTTCAGATGAAGGTCTGCCTATTCACAATTCCATCCTCTGCTTCTATAATGGGGCCATAAGCACTTCTGGCCAATTGGGGCTAACATTCCATTTAAATGTCTGTACATTTAGCATGCTTCAATGTTTCTTATCCTAGACATATTTTCTCCGATTCGCTTCTCTGATTCTCAGCAGCTGCATCCATTTTTTCAAAATAGGATGTTTGAGTTTAAACAATTACTGTTGTGTGTTTCATTGTGTTCCTCAAAGCCATAAATGAATGTATCCGCTGTTGCACATACTGTATTTTAACTTATATTGTATATTCAACATACACCTTTATATTTTGTGATACATATCACCCCTCAATATCTTCTTGGTATTCTTTCTCTTTTCATATGTTTTGTATTCACTTCATCTTGACTCGTCTCATATTTTCACTACATTATTAGGAGCTGGAAACAGGCATTTTCGCACACGGTGCCAATATATCTGCCTACCTTCTCTTTCTTTGTCATGATTGTATTTAAAAATCTCTTCAATCTGTCTTCAGATTTTCTCTAGTAACTTTAAAACGATGGGCTAATGCAAAGGAAAAAAAATGAATCCAGCTCTGTCGTTTGCAAACAACTTCTAGGATGCTGCTAGAGCTCTCTCATCTTAAGAAGTCCACTTCTATGGCTCCCTTCGAACACATTCTTCAGTGGATGTTCATGTTCTTTCTCTGAACGGACGATGGGGTCACCATAAGGTCATTATGTGGCCCCTGCTGGGAAATCACATTGGCCAGGGTGAAGTGAATTGGTCTTCAAAGTGTCAAGAGCCAATTTCCTCCACTCCCCGTCAAAGTACATCTAGTTTCTTTCAGCCGATGCAAACTTAATAAAACGCAGGAAACTATTAAATTGCGTGGCGGTATGAAAAATCTCCATTGGATTTCTATAGGAATATTATATATGAATCTTATACAAATATCAAGGAAAATATATTTGCTAACACTAACATTGGCAGTAAAACAGCAGTAAAGTTGGCTAGCTAGCACTAGTGGAAAACGTTCAAAAGAAAGATAGTGATTAATAATACTGTTTTGATATTACTGTATATTTGGGAGTCAGACAAAATTTATGGATTTTAGTGAATCCCATACAGAATACAAAAATACATTGAGATGTATATGAAATACATATTTTGGTCTGTAAATGTATATTGTGTAAACCTAGGTCAAATGTGATGCAATATATTGAGAAAGTGCTATTTTCAATATAGCCATAGGCTATTTCTCATCACACAGTTTTTAATGTGACAACACAACAGGAGTTAAAAAAAAAGTAATTGTGTATAAATATGTGTATTTGTTTGCTACCAAAGACCAGCTACATGATTCAAAAACAGACCCATCTGTGCGTTTATTACTATGCCTTTTTTGTCAAAGTACACCTACTTTGATTGGCATGGTCTCAGTGAAATAAGATACTGAATACATGGATGGATTATGTCTGAGCCCCCCCCCCCCTTGGGAAAAAAACATTGTACATATTATTTTGAGGCATGGTAACAGGCTCAAAGTCACTGCTAAATAATATATTGGGCTACGCTAGATGCTGGAGGTGTTCAATCTCTCCTCAATCCCCAATTCGACATTCTTAAAAAAACACACCACCCAGCTCTCCCGTTCCAATGTTGAATGTCGAGGTTTGTAGAATGACACCACCCGCTACATCAGGCATACTGAGAGCGCTAAACAGGCTATGCATGACTTAAGGCTGTAGTGGTTCCTTCCCGCACTCATGCCATTCCACATTTCAAACACTGCATGGATGTGTGAAATTGCCGTCTCCACACAGATACCGTACCGACAATAGTAAAGCAAGGAGGTCCTCACTGAAGAACCCTTTTGAAGATCTTTTTTGAAAGGGTATTTCAATCTTCATTTGAAAGAGACTGTGGGAAAAGAGAGAGGGCTTTTGCTGAAAGAGCAGGTGGCTGACTTTGAACCCATGCTCCATCAGTACATATGCACCACTGGAAGCCACTTAGTGCTTGGACCACCATAGCCCTTCTTTTCTACCTACTGCATTGACTGCTTACAGGATAGAAAAAGCAAAAAAAACATGGTGCCGTTTCGTAATTTGGGTAGATTTTAGGTACATTTTTAGATTTCAATGATTGTTTGATGTTAATTTCACTTGTTAATTTTGGATGATCTTTTTTAGTGCTCTGCCCTGGGATAGATGATGACTGTGCCTCCTGAATGTCTCTCCTGGTTTAGATGACGTGGCGCATCTGAGTATGAACGCTTTCTCATTCGCCTATTTAGTCCACTGCTGAATACCAGGGCAAACGAGTAGGATGTTGCTTAGTGGTCAAGTGCATTGGTCCAGTAAAGGTTTGTTGTACTAATCCCGAAGCAAAAAAAAAAATGGTTGAATTGTTTGAATTGTATCATACATAATAGAAAATGCAAGACAATGACCCATGAGGGATACTTGAGTAATTAATATGATAATAATCTCTGAACAGATTGAGTCACGAGTTTCAGTAGTTTTATACTGTCTTTAAATAATGGTTACAACGTGGGCACAATCAGGATATGGATAAGAGGTCCACAGTGGTCCATTCATCTTGGCAGCTGCCTCAAATGTACACTACAGTTCAAAAGATAGGGGCCACCTTGTAAAAGTCCTGGTTTTTAAAATAGAAAGATTTTGTCCATTAAAAGAACATAAAATGCATCAGATATACAGTGTAGACTTTGTCAGTGTTGACAGATTGTTATTGGAAAATCTACATAGGCGTCTGGGAAGAAATGCTGGATTCAATTCACATGGCCCATTATCAGCAACTATCTGTCATGTGCTACAAAGACAAAATATTTTAGCTGAAACACATTTATAATTTTAAAAGGCTTATTGATCATTAGAAAACCTTTTTGCAATTATGATAGCACAGCTAAAAATTGTGGTGTTGATTAGGGATGCAGGTCCTCAAATGGCAGCGTCATTAAATACATGGCTCAAAACATGAAGGGAACACAATCATCACAGTATAACACCAAATCAATTACACTTAAAGGATATCAATCTGTTAAGTCAAGAAGCAAAAGCGATTGTGAATCAATGTCACCTGTTTTGGTGCAGAATTAAGTTAGAACAGGTGCACTGGAGAGGCAACAGCAAGACAACACCAAAAAATAATAACTAAACATGGTTGTAGTAGGGCATGAACCCAGGAGGAGAAACAGGAAGAGCACTGCCAGAGCTTTACAAAATGACCTCCAGCAGGAACTGAACAATCAGAAACAGACTTCATGAGGGTGTCTTGTGGGACCTGTGCTCACAGTCCAGTACTGTGCAGCAGATTGGCATTTACCAGATAACACCAGAATTAGTAGGTCTGCCATTGATGCCCTGTTTTCTTCACAGATTATAGCAGGTTTACACTGAGCACATAAAGTAAAAGAGCCTGGAGACCCCACGGAAAACTTTATGCTGCCTGAAACATCAGGTCCTGTAATTTGTCCTTGTATCCTGTTCCATTTCAACATAGGAGTACATCAGGTCTTGGCCCACACCACTGGATTACCTGGCCCAAAAGTCTTGGTTGTCTTGGAGTACCAGTAATGAGCCGTCCTGGTTGTGTTGCAGATCAAGACTCATTTTCTAATACCACCCTGGATTGTCCTTGTCCTGCCCATCTGGTCCTGCTTCTGACCTAGATTAGGCTTTATAGACTCTGGACACAGTCCATATAATTTTATTACTTATTACTTGTACTCTCAAAACATCACCCAGCACAGCCAGAAGAGGTCTGTTCACCCAACAGAGCATGGTTCCTCTCCAGGTTTCTTCCTAAAATCCGGCACCCATAGACAGTTTTCCCTAGCCACTGTACTTAAACACTGTCGGTGTGTGCCAATTGGGGTTTTATGCTGGGTGTTTCTGTAAAAACAATATGTGACAACTTTAAAAAGGGCTTTATTTGATTGACTGATTGATTTAGCTTGACCGGTTTGGTGGAGGGTCAGTGATGGTCTGGGGAGGTGTCACGTCTCCGCCTACTGGCGGCCACTCCCCTGTCCGCGTAGCCCCCCGGCGTTTGACGTCGCCGGCCTTCTAGGCACCATTGTTCATGTTTGTCTTGTTCCCCATGTCCTGTGAACGCATCCCTCCCTGATTCCTTGCAGCTGGTCCTCATTACCTGTGCATATAATCCCTCGTGTGTCTTGTCTCTGCGTTCGTTATTGTCGTTTGTGTTGAGTGTCAGCACGTCCGTGCTGCGGAGCTTATGAGTGACACAGTCACTATTGTTATTCCTTTGCATCTAAGAACGGAAGTTGTCGTTAAACACTTACCGTGTCTACGATAGGGAAAATAAACCCTATTGAGCAACTGCCTACTTGCATTTTGGTCCACTCCTTCCTACACCGTCACAGGAGGCATATCCTTGGAGGGTCTCTGCGTGCTAGCCAATGGTACCCTGACTGCTGTTAGGTACCGGGATGAAATCCTCAGACCCATTTTCAGGCCTCATGTGGCCAGAGTGTGTAAGCAGTTCCTGGATGACAGTGGCATGGATGCCATTGACTGGCCCTCACATTACCCAGACCTGAATCTAATTAAGAACCTTTGGGATGTAATCTATCAATGCATCCAATGCCGCCAAGTAGTCACAGACTGTCCAAGAGCTGACTGATGCCCTGATCTAGGCTTGGAAAGAGATTGCCTAGTACACCATCCAACTTCTCATCAGGAGCCTGCAAAGACATTGTCAGGAGTGCATACAGACATGTAGGGGCTATACACACTACTGAGTCACATTACGAGTTGCCATGATGAACTTCACGAGTTTGAACAGCAGGGTAGGTTTGAATCCAGTCTTCAGTTAATGAATTTGGTTTCCATTGATCATTGTTACCTAATTTTGTTATCAATGAATTACACAATTTACAGTAAAGAATTTGATCTTTAATACCCAATGTGTTTTTTAAGGTTTTCTTAAGGCAACTCTGGCAGGTTGGCATTCTAGCCAGAGTTGCAAAGAAAAATATATATTTCAGACCAACCCAAACAAAATTACGTTTAAGAAAGGCAAATAAACACACTCAACCAAAGAAGATTGGGAATTTTTTTTATGGAAAGATGAATCTAAGTTTGAGGTTTTCAGATCACAAAGAAGATCATTTGTGAAACACTGACCAAATGTAGAAATGTTGGAGAGTGTTTGACGCCATCCATCAAGCATGGTTGAGACAATGTAATGGTCTGGGGGTGCTTTGGTTGTGGTAGATTTGTACAAGGTAAAAGGGATCTTGAAGAAGGAAGACTATCACCCCATTTTGCGATGCCATACCTGTGGACGGCGCTTGATGGGAGACATTTTCTCCTAAAACAGTACAATGACCCAAATTACAGCTCCAAACTTTGCAAGAATTATTGAATTGAGTAGTGAGAGCAGCTTGACACTATGGTACATAAAAAGTGCCCACTAAGACAATCCAAGTTATGCGAGTTGCTTCAGGAAGCATCGGGGGAAATCTCTACAGAGTACCTCAACAAATTGGCAGCTGGAATGCCAAATGTCTACAAGGCTGTAATTGCTGCAAATGAAGAATTCTTAGATGAAGGCAAAGTTTTAAGGACTAAATTAATTATTATTCCAATTAAAAATAATTGGCCCTCCTTGTATCCTTCTCAAAAAAGATCTCAGATTCAAGAGTGGGAAGATACATAAGATCACGTCTAAGTGTGATTCACGAAACTGACGCACCGGGTTGAAATGATCAGAAATGTCATGGCAGATGATGGCCCAATCTCGATATCCACACTCACAGACTTTGAACTGCATTCTCGTCATGTCTGTGCAGACTTTGGGCTGTACCACTGCCAGGGCGCTCCCGCAGGCATTTTAACCCCTTTACGCACCCTTTTCGTAAGTCTGCATTTCTGCTGACTTTGCCTGAGGGAATTGTCCACAGTTCCCAGCATTGTGACGTGAAACACGGGCGTTACCAGGGGAAGGCTGGAAGCAAGAAAAAAATCCAGACAAATTTGCATAATAAGTGAAGAAGGAGGACAAATGATAAATGAACAAGCGTGGAAGGAGCAAGCAACCCTGACGTCAACATGGTTAGGAAAAAAAAGTTGAAATGTGTCAGTATAAATACTTATACTTACACATGTAGTTTGTCCTATGATGATTAATTCTAAAGATGCTTTCATCAGATTTGATCCAACAACCTTACAATAGTGCTGACCAATTCCATTGCATTTTTAGCTCTTGCCACCTCTTACACTCAATCACTTAGCAGGTGACGTCAATTAAGTCTGTGAGGGTTCAGGGCTTAGGGTTTAGGGGGGACATTGGGTCAGTAAATCAGATAAAGCCATTGACACGAGAACGCGCTGCATTTGACACACGGGGGCGGTTCTGGGGGGGAGGGCAGGGCCCTTGTGAAAACTAGCTTGGACCCCCTTGTGGCCCCCTAAATGTGGAGTCTGAAATACCTGTTACATAATAATGTTTAATGTAACTGGCCCCCCTAACAGTACAACTGGCCCCAGCTTGGCCCCCCGGTTAAGATGGTGTAGAACAGCCATAGATAACACACCCATAGGTTGAAAGATTTCAGCATAAATTATAGCCTGCAACGCTAAATTAACCCTTTGTCATTCACCTTCACAAACTCTGCGGAGTTATGGAAAACTCTTTGGCATCTCAGCCCTGACCCCAAGGCCTTTAGAAGAGCAAGCTTTGCCAGTATAAGAAAGGCAAAGGTATAAGGGTATCTGCTCGACTCAAACCCACTGGTTTATTTATATTATCACTAGTAAATCTAAGACCTGTTAGCTCCTCAAGATGCCAGCCCCCAAAATTCGAATGACCATTTATGATCTCCAAGTATGTCGATACTAATAGCCTGACTGACTTAGGAAAATGAGGTCAAAGCAAATGTATTTGTCTACGCATTACATACACAAAGGCAATTCAAACCTCAAAACAAATGCATGAACAACAGAAAAAAATTATAAAAAATTCAGAATAAAGTGGAGGAAATAAATCATATAAATATGTCAGTGATACAATATTTAATATTGTGGTATGTTTGTATGTGTTATATGCCTCGTCACCTTATTTGATATAACTCAGTACTATAATAGTGGTTGTTGTTACTGAAGCTGTTACGATTGTTGTTTTTCTTGATAGCGATGGTCTTATTTGCAAATCAAGCAATGGCTTGACTTGACTGGCTGTCAAGCCACCCATCGGAGAGAACTGAGACTGTACCAGACGTCTCTTCTGTTCTCATACTCCTAGTACCACCCATTTCCTCAAAAATAAACTGTCAGATCCTCCTTGACTGGGTAGCTCAGGCTCTGCAAAGTTGATTGCATGCTACCGATCAGGGTGCTCCTACCAGTTCATGTGGAATCTGTGTCATTACAATGTTGATGTGGACATTGTAATCGTACAGATGTCCTAAAATGACATACTGTAGGGCAACATTTCAGAGCCTCTGCACATCTCTTTATAGAATCAATAAAGTTGACTCTATTACAAACCTTTTTCCTACAATTGTGGGATGCTGTAGAAAAATACAAATAAAAACAGAATGCAATGAGGTGCCAATCATTTATCCCCATGTTTAATTTTAAATAATACAAAGACCACATATAAAATGTTGTACCACAGAGGATGAGATCCCACAACTCTTTCTTACTTTAAGCAATGTTTTTCCTCAATTATTTTCTCTCTAAATGGTAATTTTTCAGATTCATCACTTAACATGTTTTCCTTGTACTATTTTTTTCCACTAATCATCCCTGAGATGTTTCTACAAATAGATTGGAGTCCATCTGTGGTATATTCAGTTGATTGGACATGATTTAGAAAGGCACACACCTGCCTATATAAGGTCCCACGGTTGACATTGCATGTTAGAGCACAAACCTAGCCACGAAGTCAGAGGAATTGTTTGTAGATTTCCAAGACAGGATTAGATGGAGGCACAGAGCTGGGGAAGGATACAGAAACATTTCTGCAGCATTGAAGGTCCCAATGAGCACTGTGGCCTCCATCATCCATAAATGGACGAAATTTGGAACCACCAGGACTCTTCCTAGAGTTGACCGCCTGGCCAAACTGAGTGATCAGGGGAGAAGGGCCTTAGTCAGGGAGGTGACCGAGAACCTGAATTTTCCAGAAGGACAACCATATCTGCAGCACTCCACCACTCCTCAGTAAAAGACACATAGCAGCCTGTCTGGAGTTTGCCAAAAGGCAGCTGAAGGCCTCTCAGACCATGAGAAACAAAATTCTCTGGTCTGATGAAACAAATATTGAACTATTTGGCCTGAATGCCAAGCATCATGTCTGGAGGAAACCAGGCACCACTCATCATCTGGCCAACACCATCCATACGATGAAACATGGTGGTGGCAGCATCATGCTGATTTTTTTCAGTGGCAGGAACTGGGAGACTAGTCAGGACTGAGGGAAAGATGAATGCAGCAATGTACAGAGACATCCATGATGGAAACCTGCTCCAGAGCACAATGGACCTCAGACTGGGGTGAAGATTCATCTTCCAACAGGACAACAACCTTAAGCACAAAGCCAAGATAACAAAGGAGTCGCTTAGGGACAACTCTGTGTATGTCCTTGAGTGACCCACCAGAGCCCAGACTTGAACCTGATTGAACATCTCTGGAGAGATCTGAAAATGGCTGTGCACCGACGCTCCCCATCCAACCTGATGGAGCTTGAGAGGTCCAGCAAAGAAGAATGAGAGAAAATGCCAAAAAATAGGTATGCCAAGCTTGTAGCATCATACTCAAAAAGACTTGAAGTCTTAAACTCGATAGAAAACTCAAAGAAATATACACATTCCTTTTTTTGTAGTATACATTGAGAAGTATTTGTACATACTGTATATCTCTTTGACACAACCCATGTATCCAATTAGCATGGTTGACATTTATTTTTAAAGTAAAACTAGAATTGTCTTACTCTGGTCTAACTTACTGTGCTATTTATGGATTGCACCTCCACTAGATCGCATCGTTTCCACGGTCAAGGACATTGAATAGACTTCACAGTCAAGTTGATGACCAGAATGTAATGGCTGAAAAGGATGTCAAAAAACTTTAAATGGTGGGAAATCATTTTTTTTTTTACTATACTATATTGGTTCGAAATAGAATAACATTGCTAATGTATGCTAATATTTTGTACAAAACAATTCTGCCATCATCATATTATTATCAAATATACTTGGCAAAGTTGACAATATCTAGTAAAGTCTGTCTATTGAAGATTATCTAGCGACATCTCTTTTCTAGATTTCTAGAGTCTCCCCAGGGGCCTAGAGGCCAAGTATTAGTTTGTAAATCATTATTCATGAAAAATACACTTTGTCGTGGTAAATACTGACAGATAATGTTTGAAAACTAACCCTTTAATTTATTAAATCTATCTTTCAAATCATTAACTGCTGTGAATGGCACCCATGGAGTTAAGTACCTGAGTACATTCACTTAGCCCAAATCACCGCCTATTTATTTATCTTTTTTTTCATAGAATATACTTAATTTCAATGCCTTTCAGATCTCTTGCCTTATAGGTAGCAAAGCCTGGACATGAACTCCAAGAGAGATTTGTAAGCTTGCATAAAATATATTTTATTTAGTTTTACTGTTGAAAGAGAGAAACATTCAGCTTTCATCGTGAGGTTGGGTCTTTATTAGGTATACCTAGGCAAGGCAAGGCAAGTTTATTTGTATAGCACATTTCATACACAGAGAAATTCAAAGTGCTTTAGATTATTAGGCTTAATAAGAAAAAACAAACATCAGGCATCCTAGAAATCAATTTAGCACAACTGACCATAATGAAAATAATGATAAAAATACAACAAAAAGAAACAAACATCCCGGAGGGCTAAAAGATTTGAAGTATACTAAATAAATACTGGATATATCCTTTTTAGTTTAAAAATACTGAAAAACTTTTAACATTGTCATGCTTGATGTTGGTTAAGTATTACAGAACGGATATAGAATTGTGACTCAACATTTCTATGGAGATGTTTATCCAGCAATCTAGTGGAAGGGAACTGTGGAAGGGAACTGTGCTTTTTTCTTTAAAAAGTATTTTTTGTTGCTAATGGCTATAATAACATTTTCAGAGTTCCAATAGCTGCAATCACCTTCACAGGACAAGTAGAGGGAGTGTGTGCAAAATGTAAGATGTATCACATCATTTTATTAATTAATTAATTGTCATTTTCAAAGTGAGGGCTGTAATTCCTTTTGCAATTCACTAACCGAATTCCTGGAAATACATATTAAACAAATTAAAACAATATATTTTCTGTGATTTGACTCTGCAGCCAATTTAAAAAAGTGAATTACCATTGTACTTTAGGAAATATTTTGATTTTAAATACATAGAAACATTTTTAAAGAAAGACATTGAAAAGGCTATCGAGGTTCGAGTATCTTCCCTTTATTCAGTTGAACAAGCGATTATCAAAATGAAAGCATTTTAGACAATTTACATGATGACTCATTTTTGTTTTTAATTACTATTTAACCTGGTGACCAAAGAGCATCTTCGTCTTACAAAGTTGATCCAATAATCTCAACTGAACTTTCTTCTCTTCTTGTTTTTCTTTTGTTACACTGTTAGATAATAACAACAAGCCTAAACGTATGGGGCAACGGGGCACAGATGGGCCCTCTTCATCCCAGACTGCATGAGATTAAGGCCTAACTTATGTATATATTCGCTGCCTCACTTAGGAGACCCTTCTTCAAAGCTTGGATGCAAATCAGAGCCAGCCGAGAACCACTTATGGGCGATATTCCAAATAGCACACTATTCCGTTCACAGAACGATACTTTTCAACAGGGTCTGAGGTGTGAAATTAGTGTTCTAGTAAGAAATAATGCACTACATAGAGAAAATGGTTCAATTTGGGACCAACACAGGCTTTTTGGAGTGCCTGAGTGCTATAGGAACCGTCTATCTCCGTGGTATTTCTGCTACACACAGGCTCTTAGCAATTCCTGGTAAACATTGCTACCATAGAAACCTACATATCTGTGTACAGTCTAAATATAGGGAGAAACGTTTGAGTCACCTTCAGGATTTGTCAGAAACTGTTCATAATTCAAAGCTTGAGGGCTTGAGGGCGTGAGGGGTCTTCTTTAATGATAAAGGTCAGAGGAGGATTTCATTGCTTAGGAAGTACAACGATGGCCCTAAGCCAAACTCTGTCTCTGGCATGAGCTTTTTGTCGGTTGCTTTTTTGGTTCTGCCATTGCAAAGCAACGATTGTGTACTGATAGACTGAGGGGAATGGAGTGAGGGCAGGAATGTGAGGCCATTTTTGCCTACTGGGTATGGTGTTTCACTTTTGGGCTGTACAAGTCGTAAAACAACAAAACAACTCACAACCCAGCTAAATATAAAAGCTGAGAGGGTCATGTTAAAAAACCCAGAGGCTAAAACAGAAGCCTCAACAAGCATGCCAGGAATATCTCAGAAATAACAAAATAAAAAAATAAAGAAAAACACAGCACCTCTCAAAAACGATGAGGTAAAAATGCTTTGTCTGGATAGTGGTCGCTATATCTGTCCAAGCATATCGCGGGTGTTAAGCAGAACAACTAAGCTACAATTACAGCTTTTCGCACACTGTTCTGCCTAGAGAGCGCCGGAGATAGAAAGGCTTGTATGTTCGTAACCAGCAGATATGACACATTCTCCCTAAACCAAAAGATAGAAGCCCAAATAATGTCTCACCCTGCAGTGCTAGAAGATGCAATTCGCTGAAGACAGAGGTGGAGTTCTGACAGCTGGCATTACTCTTACTAATAAGCCCTGTCAGAACGGGACAGACAAAAGATCCATCCTCAATACTGCCTCAAGTCATCGATTCACCTTGAACGCCTTAAACCAGTGTGACGTTGCCATGCTAATTGCTGCACTGACAGTGAAGATATTGCAGATTTGTTTTATTTTTTTATTACCGGAATCAACATGTTTGTTCACTTAGATCACTGTTAGCTGACGGCATGGTGATAAGTATTAATTTTGGGTTCCGACATACAAAGAAAATGACATAACAGACAAGAAAATGTGCAAACGTTTGTACTTTTAACAAAAACATTTTCATGTAGTTATTACATACATAAGAATACTAAGAGTAATGATACCGGAAACTTAAGACAGAAATAGCTTCTTGCTTGAGTTACTTGGTGATGGAAGAGAATTCCATGTTGTCATGTCTCTAAATAGTGTTGTAGCTCAGTATGGATGGTAATTGAATTATTCCCATGTAATAGTAATATTAGCAGCCCCTTACTTTTCTATATATTCATTTACGAATTACCACTGGTCTGCATGAATAATTGTTCACTTATGCACTTATGATGCAGCCCTCTTTACTTCAGGTTAAAACATTTTGGAAAGCCCAGAATTAGTTTACTGGAGCACTTGTGTAAATACACCTGTGTTTCGAAGGTCCCAAATTTGGTTAGTATAACTCCTAAAACAATACTGCATCATGATGACGAATGAACATTTGAAAGCTCCAATTAATGGTAGGATTTAAGAACATTTCCAAGACACTGAAAATGCCCTGGAGCACAATAAAGTCCATTATTAAGAAATGGAGAGAATATGGTTCAACTGAAAATCTATCAAGAACCAGCCTACATGAAAAACGTAATATTTCGGCTAACAAAGGTCTTGTGGAAACTCTCAAGACTGTGCTGTGAGACTGTTAGCTGTATATATTGCACAAAATAGCATAGGTGTTTCACAAAAGTGGCTTTTATAACAAAGGGGAAACATTTTAAAAATCTCAGCTAATCTTTAGACAAAAGAATTCATGTTAACCATCCTGTTGTCAATATTAGCTTTGTGTGTTGTTAAGGGCAGGGCTTGCTGCTCTGTTTTGAGACAGCTGCAGATCTTTTACCAACCATACTGCAGGACAGAAATCCAGATTGGACATTTGCTGTGCCTAACAACCGTGTTTTCTGTCAAAAACGCGGAACAAGAATCTCATGAAATACATTCTTCTCTACATCTTCAGAACAACTTAGTCAACATGACTCAATCGTTCATTACCCCTAGGAGTGTGAGCTTCTCAAGGATTAGAGAATGATGTACCCCAGAAAAGCTGCTCTATGGGACATGTGCACATGAGTTCTATTGGATAAGTGACTGCCGAAAATGTTAAGGAAGGTAATGTAAAGCCATAAAGTGGTCGTTTTTATCAAATCTATCAAAACACCTTTATCTATGATCGTATTATTTCCACATGTTTGCCAACTCCCAAGTAGATAACAAGTTATCTCAAAAATAACATTGTTTGTTCCAATAAAGTTCTCTCAATCAGTTAACCAGCTGCCAGCAACATTGATTTGCCAGCTGTTTGAGCCAGAAAAGGGGTCAAAAATTGTGACAAGGACTTGGCAGGCCAGCAACACAGTGAATCCGAAATGGTAAAGGTACAATAGGAGTAGGCAATGAACGTAGTCTAGGTCAGGCTGGGTCTTCCAAAAAAGGATATATTAATTCTAGGCTAAGGTTCAGGTGAGGATTAGACCAATCCAGCTATAAAAGGTAATAGGAACAAGGGTTCTACAAAAAGCCTCAGTATGTCGGATCTAAACAAGACAATACCTCACGAACAAACACGCAAAATAAACTATGTAGAGAATGCTGATGTACAAACCGGGGAACACAATCAAGACTAGTGAAAATTGGCCAAGCTTAGAACATATACAAAATATCGTTTTTAAAAAATAAAAACAAAAAACACTTGACAGTTTGTTGGGTTTCCATGATTTGTTAATCTATTTGTCTTATTTGTAGGAGTACACTTCTCACTCTCAGCTGCATGTAATATTTAAATCTAAATCTTTTTAAACCCCAATGTACTCAATTACTCATTTCACAGAAACAGACTTAATGCAGTACGGTATTACCCCGAGGGGCAATTCCTCTTTTAGAAACATCACATATATATCACTTATACATAAAAAAGCAACAAAATATCCATAGCAGCTTGTACGGAGAACTGGATCTTCAATCTTTAGGGAAGCGTTGCAAATCAATTCCATAAGACATATGTAAAGTGTCTCAGAACAGATTGCTTCAGCATATGACAGCTCTGATATTGGTTTGAACAGGCAGTTAAGTTATTCTTTGTGGATTTCCCAGGAACTACTGGGGACAAAAGATACTTATTTAGATATATATTTGAAATGTATACTTCAGTAGGTGTTTTTACTTTTAGGATGCATCTAAAGTAGCAACAGATTTACAATATTTCTTGGGGATGTCGGGCCTCAGGACCTGATCCTCATTTACTATCCTCTTGACATTAACCATCTTAGATCCCACAATACTGACATACATCCTTCATCCTTGATCATCCTTGCTCCATCCTTGCTCCAGTTTTGCCACTTGAATCTGATAAAGGTTCTGTGTGTAAAGTGGAATAGGACGGGCACTCAACCTCTTGGGATTAGATGCTTCTTTCTACTATTTCACATTTTAGTGATTTCGCTAATGCTTTATCCAAAAGGACTGACGTTAGTGATGGTATACATTTATTTGTAATAGTAACTGGGGTAATCACAAATCAACTGGAAGCTGGGGATAATTATGTGACCCCGGTGATATTGGGGCCAGATTGGAGCTGTAGTCAGGGCACCAGGGTTAACAACCTTACTGCTACAAGTGCCATGTTGTTTGAAGTCCCTTCTGGAAAGCATCACCCTACACATTGGGCAATGTCCCCTCTTCTGCCCTGGAACATTGGGAATTTGGCTCATGGCAAAATGTTCAAAATGGCATCATACGAATGCAAACATTTTGTATTCTACACAATGGCAAAATGGGTTGGTATTCTCTTGGAGTTCCTGCTATAAAATCAGAAAATATCGTACCCCACCTCAGAGGAAATGCAAATCGTCAGGAACCTGGGTATAATTTGCCTGTTGTGTGAGGAGTACATTGACCTCAACCCGACATTTTTGGAATGGCGATTCACACGGATCCCCTGCGTTTCCGAAAACAACCACATATCGGCATCACATTCACTCGACACAAAGACTGACCAAATGATTGAAGAAAACAGAGCAATTTAGTCGAAATGAAGTCGAAAGCCCAGTCATTTACCATTGATCAGCATCCATACAGAAGTATCATCTATGAATATATTCCTCTGTGCTCATAAAAGTATTTTTGTCTGCTTATGTCCTGACTGCAGAGCTGTTGACTTGTGCCTTTGAACTGTGCTACTTTGCCCTGAAACACTATGATTGCACCGGTAATGGCTCTGTGTGACTCCAGCTCATTCATCAGCGCTTTTATTCACCATTAAGAAGGGGTTGTAGCTTGTCTGCCGATGGGTTAGTAGCATATCTTCAGTGGGGGTTGTAGCATGTCTGGAGTCAAAGAAAATAGTCAAGTCAGGCTGGGTCAGAGGCTAATGGTGGCAGCACTTGCAGCGAGCAAACATGTTGGATTTTAGCAGTCAGTGGTGCTGGCATTTAGTCTTCCAATGAGTGCTGTATTCCTCACTTCAGGCTGACAGCTGAGCTCTAGGTGAGATTTAATAACTCATCTCAACATATGCTAGTAATAAAACGTTGTCTTAATCACATACAATAAGAATGTTCTTGAACTGTGGTAAAAGGTACAGATGGGTGACAAATAATATGTGTTTGGCCAACATGAGCTGCCAGAACAGCTTCAATGCGTCTTCACATGGATTCTATGAGTCTCTGGAAATTCACTTGAGGGATGTTTTCTGCTATTCTGAAAATATTGCTGTTCATACATATCCTGCTCTCTGGATTTGGAAGTTTATATGATGGCCATCCAAACTAGACTGGATGGATTAGAATTGGTTGTTAGTTCGATGGGCAGAAGTCATTCTAATGTGTTGGACATAGAGGTGCATGGACAAAATAGGTCATGTGAAATCATTTTTAATATATCCTCCATACTGTATTGCCTTTGGAATGCATTCAACCATTTTAAGAAATCTGACCTGTAGCTCCTGAGCACCGCTGCGTCCTGTTTTTCAGATGTATCTAGAACTTGGCATCCACCTGTGGCAAATTCTATTGATTGGATGGTTCAGAAAGGCATATACCTGTCTGCATAAGGTGCGTCACTTCACAGTGCATTTCAGAGCAAAACACAAGCCATGAAGTCTTAGGAAACTTTCTGTAGACCTCAGAGATAAAACTTTTGGGCATAGTTCTGAAGAAGTTTAAGAAGTATTGAAAAATCCCAAGAGAACAATGACCTCATCGTGAAATGGAAAAAGTTTGAAACCCCCAAGTCTCTTACTTCATCTGTCCCTATAGCCAAACAAAAAAACAGAGCAAAAGGTCAATTAGGGCAGTTCATCCCAGTAAAATGTTAGAAAATATTTGATACCTTAAGCTGTTGAGAATTATTGTTGTCGCAAAACTTTTACTCAAGGGGTCAATTACACTACCAGCCAAAAGTTTTACAACACCTTAATTTTTGTAAGACAATTTAATGTCTTGATGTACTCTGAAATTAAAGCATATTACAAATTAAAGCATAGAACAATTTGAGACAAAAGTAAATGATGGAATTGTTTTGTTCAACAAAATATACTTTTTGGACTCATCAAATTAGCCAAGTTTTGCAGACACACTCATGTAATTCCTTCTACATCGGAAATCAAATTTTGTTCTGAAAATTCTTTCCAACGAAGTTGCAGAGGTTCCCACATATATGTTGCACTTATAGGTAGATTTGCTTTCCCCCCTCTATCCAGTTCAACTCAATGGGGTTGTAAAGTCTGGAGACTGTGCTGGCCATTACATAATTTGACGCCTACCATCTTCTTCTTTTCTTCCAAGGTAGTTCTGACATAGCCTGGAGGTATGTTTTGGGTCATTATATTGTAAGTTATTTTTCAGTTTTTGGTTACTTACGAATTTTTCTTTAAACTTCTGGCTATTTATTACTTTCCTTTGTACAATTTCAGGTTATTCACTGGTTTGAACTTCAATTTCAATAAAAACCTGATTGGGGGTGTAATGACATATCTTTCAGCAAAATATGTATTTAACATATATCAAACATTATTGCAGCTTTAACCCATTTACTAGGTGCCACAGTTAGGCTCAACTGAAAACAATCAAACACATTCAAGTTGTAAATGGCTCCAAGACATGGCACTGTACTGATATAATTTGATATAGTTTGCTACTGTAATCACCCACTTTATTGATATGAAAATTATAATTGCACACTGAGAAACAAATTACATTAGAATAAAAAGTTCTGAAATAGTTATTTTTCAGTCCCGAAACTTCCTTAGAAAAATATTGCATGATAAATTATAATCTTTGAGTTAAGTGTGGGTTCTTGACATTGCATTTGCTGTTCTGTAACGTGCGTGTAGAAAAACAGTCCAAAGCGCAGGAGCCAAGAACTGGTCATGTTTAATTGACCAAGTAACAAATATCACTGTAACCTAGTGAACGTATTGAACAGAGAAACAGTATATGACTAACACATAGTCAACATTGCACCTGTACACATGAAACAAAAACACACACTGAACAGGACAGACACTAGCACACTTATACACAGACAACTAGCAAAAGCTATGCGCCATGGCGGGGGGGTGCATTCGTGAGGACACGGGGCATTACAAACAATCAACACAAAAGGTGGGGGCTGGGGTACGGTGGACCCTGCCCAAGCCAGGAGAGGGCCCGGCCCCAGAAGGAGACGTGACATGTTCATTAGATTTCAAAATGTTTTTAAATTGTATGGAAGTCTGAAGATGTGTTCCTTCAGAAAATGTTTTGAAAGTGTTCAAAAAAATGTAACCATCGAATACGTCCATGTATGGCGTGCATATTTTTGTTGTTGAATAAATTGTCATTGAAAACAGCTCCTTTGACTCTATAATATTCACCACAAGTTGTTGATGTAAATAAGAATTGGCTCTTAATAAAATTCCCTGAGTATATAGTGTTATGTATATCTCGCATTATACAAATATATCTACATTGATCTACTTCTATATCTATCGGTATATCAATATATACACAGTCAACTCAATATGTATGTAATGTACGGATCAAAGCGCAGGTGAGTTAGTATAGTTCGGTTTATTGACACGAACAGAATACTCAAAAGCCTAAACAGGCGTAAGTCATAAATGCGTGCACGCAGGCACGAGAAAGAGTTGCAAGAAACAACGTTTCCTGGAAACGTAGTACAAATATCTTAGTACGGTAGTCACACGTAACAGCGACAATAACGCACACGGAGACAAGACACACAGGCGTTGATATACCTAACTAAGTGAACACAGCTGTAGGGAATCAGGGAAGGGTGCCTTCACAGGACATGGGAAACAGGACAAACACACACGATGGCGCTAGAAGGCCGGCGACGTCGAACGCCGGGGAGCCACGCGCCCTGAGGTAGACCCATCACCAGGAGGCGACGTGACAATGTATGACATAAATGTGTCCTTGTGTGACTTTTGTGTCTAGGAAGAGCAGTGTGAAAATAAGTAAAAAGTCTTGGTGTGGATGCCGATAAAGACGACATATGGAATCTCAAGTATAAGTCATTTTTAATTCCTTGCACGTCATTCATATCTTAAAACACTTGGGAAGTAGTATTAAACACTGCAGAAGGGCATTTCTAATCCAACAGTTTAGGGCCAACACTGCCTGACATAATTTATCCAATGGCTCAATTACCAAGGCCACATTTTAATACCACATTTTCTGATTTGTGCTTCCACCCGATGGAGATGCGATAAAAAGTTCAGTTCTATAGAAGAGTCTAGTTGACTCAGGGAGCAAACGTTCAACATGTTATTTTCTGCTTATTATAGTAATGTAGGTGATTTGGTGAATGAAGAAAAGCTATAGTAGTAAAGTGGGCTGGGCTCTTTTATATTGAGGATTAACATCTTACATTTTTTTGCCTGAAATCTTGAAAGATCTTTTAAAGTAGAGAAAGTTTGGAAGACTCTAAAAGCTGGTTGTCTGGCCAAATTAAGCACAAGGGCAACGAGAGGCTTGGTCAGGAAGGAGACAAAGTGTAACGTGTTGTCAACTGCAATTCCTCCCCAGGAGGAAGAGCAGCTCTGTCTTATCAAGTTTAAGCGTGAGGGGGGTGGGCTGACATCCAAGCTGAGAGGTCTGCCAGGCAAGCAGATATGTATCTTGCAACCTGGGTAAAAGGAGCCCTGACCAAGTATTGAGTGCACAAATTAACATACTTAGAATATTCTAAGTTATTTAGCTGATTAGAGATCTTTGTAAATATTTTATTAGAATTTTAGAATATATTTTTGATTTCCATGAGCAGTAAGCTGTAATCATCAAGATTGAAAGAGAAAAGTCTTGAAATGTCTCACTTTATGTGTAATGCATCTAGAATATATGAAGCTGATCTTAATTTTGGGAAAAAATAACAATATTCAAAGTTTTTGGAGATGCACCTGTTTAATCAAATTCTTGAGAAGCTGTAGTCTCAGAACACAGATGAAGCATGCATTAATCAGGCCTTTATGGTAGAGTGGCTCCACAGAAACCACTCCCGAAAGAAAGACAAATGACATACCGTCTGAAGGAGTCTTAGAGTACAATGAAAAAGATTGTATGATTTGAGGACCTCAAAACCAAATTATTAAGCCGGAATGCCAAGCCCTACATCTGACGAAAACTAGGTACTACTCATCAACTGTCTAATAGCATTCTTATGGGAAAGCATTGTGTTAGGACCATCATATATGGGACTGCTTCTCAGAGGCAGGAATTGGGAAACTGGTCATGATGCAGGGGATTTTAAGCAAAATACAGAGAGGTCATTTAGGTAAACTTAAGTGCACAGGACCTCAGACTGGGGTGTTCGGGAGAAGAACGTGAATGTTATTGAGTGGCCCAGCTAAACACTAGGCTTGAATTTCATTGAACATACATGGAAAGATCTGAGGACACTCCCATCCAAACTGACAAAATTGAGAGGATCAATAAAGAATGGAAGAAACTGCCCAGATTCAGGAGTGCAGAGCTACTAAAGGCTATTTCAAGAAAACTTAAAGTTGCAATTGGTGACTAAGGCGCGTCCAGAAATTACTAAATAAACGGTGCAAATACTTATTTACATGAGAAAATTCGGTTTCTTTTTTCAGAAAATTGGCACAAATTTCTAAAACCATGTTTTTACTTATTCACCAGGTATTTGATGGCAGAAAGGTTTCACAACATACAATGCAGTCCATAAGTATTTAGGCAGTCAAATATGTACTGCTGTTTTTACTTAAATATATTGGATTTGCAATTAAACAATTAATTCAGTGAAGGATAAAAATATTTCATCCCCTGCTGATTTTGTACATTTGCACAATGATCAGTCTATAATTTAAATGGTAGGTCTATTTGAACAGTGAAAGACAGAAAAAACTGAAAAACAATTCTGACAAAAGTCATGTTTGCAAAACATGACTTAGTACTTGGTAGCAAAACCCTTGTTGGCAATCACAGAGGTCAGACGTTTCTTATAGTGGGCCACCAGGTTCGCAAAATTATAGACTGATCATTACTTTGTCAGTGGGCAAACATACAAAATCAGCAGGAGACAAAAAAAGTAAAAACAAATGTTTACCTTACTGTATGAGTGCAGACTGTCTGCTTTAAATTGAGGGTATTTGCATCCATAGGCCATGAACACTATAGGAATTATAGCTTATTCATATACAGTCCACCCCATTTTAGGAGGTCCAAACTCAGGTGAAGAAATCCTTTGTTGCTTTAGTTGTGTGTTTGGGGTCATGATCCAGCGGCAAGGTGAAGTCCTGTCTAATGGGCTTTGAGGTGTTGAATAAGCAGACAAGACGTTTCTTACAATTCAGCTCACTATGCCATAAGCTGTTATATCAGACAAGTGAGTCAGTTCCAGTGGCAGCTATAACGTGCTGCCCTGGGTTTGGTGCGGTATTATAGGACACAGATACAGTAATATCCAAGGATAGATGACTTAGCCAGTCAGGTTTTTGTCATGAATAACTCCCTTGTTGCTTTAGCATTTTGTCCAAAACCTTTCACCCCCTTCATCTTATTTCACAAAGTTAGTATGCAATCTTTTCTCCTCGACACCTTGATACGTGTTAATCATTGTATATCTGTCCACAACACCTTTAACAGAAAAATATTAACTAGGTTTTTTATTAGGTTATCCAGTTTTTTAGGGTAATTGACATTCAATAAAATATTAGTTGAGCAGTAGTCAATCACTGCATGGCAACCATGAGAGTGACAGATCTGTCACCAAGCACAATACTCTAAAAACAACATTTTAAATGCTTACCCTTAGAGTTAGTTCTTAAACAAAGCAGATGGAATTTGATAAACAGGACATCTGCATTATACAAAAATAAAAGGAGGGAAGAATCAGAGAATCTAAAACAGTTTTAAGCAAACATTGACATTTTATGCAAGATTAAGAAATATTGAGTTGAGGAGATGTTTTTATTATGAGATAGCCTTCACGTTTGTGGTTACAAATCAGTATGGACTTAAAGAGACAGATATGGTCTGATATGTTACTGTTTTTGTCAGTTGGCGATTTCATACTTTGAAATCACATACTACTACAATGTAATTAGGACTATTTTCGACAGTACAGATTACAAAGAATTGTTAGTTTTTGAACCCCAGCTACAAATGGGTCATTTGAAATAAAAAACAACAAATGTTACCATTAGGCTCTACCCCTACAACTCATCATCAGGAAATGCACTGATATCAATAAGTTAATCTTACTTTAGGAAAATAGATACAAGATATTCTTCTCACTGTGTCCCAAATTGCAAGTGGGCCTTTTGATCAAATCTAGATATAAGCCCACAAAAGAAAAAAAGAGAAGAGAAGTCACAAAGTCTGGATCCAACAAGGCCTTTCAATAACATTGGAAAGAAACACAAGCTTATTTTGATTCCCAAACAAGCCAAATCCAATTATCTGATTTGTTTTTAGTTCTGTCTCCTGATATTGCAATAGAGAGAAATCCAATGTACCTTATTTAGCCTTCGCAGGAGTGTTTTATGAGTTTCATTTAACATTGATCTTGTTTCCCAGATCCCAATACCCCTTTCGTTGCTTCAACCACGGCCGTTGGCGTCCCTCAAACTCTGTGAGGTGGTTTGGATAAAAATGCAGCACATTTTTACAATTAGTTCAATACCCATATCCATTTTACCAGGGAAGCAAGTCCTTATTGTTTTTTCAAGGTGGTAGCAATTACACTGTGAATAAAACACATTGTATCTTTTCCAATCCTATGTTTTTACATTTAAGCTTATTTTTGCTTTCCTTTAGCCCATTAAAATGACACATTTCATGGCATTTCCTCCCATCCCACCTGACCCAAGTGGGGAAAAAACAGAGAATGTCCTCTATCCACTCATTGTTCTCTGTTATGGTCATGTCATTAGCAAATCCAATCAATCTACACTTTAACCCTAAGGTTTCCACCGATCAGCTCATCTTTCCCAGTATTTTTTTTTTATTGTTTCCTTTTGCAGTTATTTTTTCCACTTTACCATGGTGTATTGATCCTCATTATCTATAATGCTGAATTTCCCTGCTGAAACTAACCACAAAATAACCTGTTTTATTATGGATAATCTGTACTGTTAGAACATAATCTGTTTATATCTTTTTACACTACAAGAGCATTAGCAAGAATAAAAAGATACCTTATTTGAAAAGAAGATATAAAGAAGGCAGAGGCTAAGAAGATAGATATGTAGAGAGAGACTATGAATAATAACAAAGACTGACCAAGCTATGGCTTAAACTCTGTTGCCACCACACAAGTTTCCAGCACCAGATAACAATGTGTTTGACTTGGTTTTATAATTTCTTGCCGGCTAGTGGCCTGAAACGTGAACAATTTTGTTACAGATTTTTAACTATTTTTATTGCATGGCAGTTACTTGCAGGTAAGCTCACCAAACAGACCAGGTTTCAATGATTTTGTTTGAAAATAATTGTTTACAACAGGTAAAAATGACCATTAAATGATATCCCAACACGTCACAGTCATATTTAAATTAAATTACATCAGTTTGTTGAAATACTAATATTGGCGCCAAGTACTAAAGCATGCTTCTCCACGACCACAGTTTATTAGGTGTATTCCACTACACCTAAGTGACCGCCATCATTTCCCCTTCTCTTTAGTCTCTCTCTACCTCCTCTCTTCACAGGGTACTGACAAGATTCACCACACGTTGTCTAAATTGTATCCTGAGATGCAATTATTATAATCTGAGCTAAATCAGTAATTGTGATTATCCTGAAAGGGTCTTCAAAACTCAGTTCGAGAAAAAAGGGACTTGTTAATATTTGTCACAATACATTAGATGGATTTTAATGAGTGTGTATGACAGGCGCGGTGACTAAAACCGGGGCTAGGGGAGGGCTATTGGCACATCACAAATATGTGTAGATCCAATTCAGCCCCGTCAAGCATTTTACTGTTTTAAAAACTTCCAAATAACACTGAAGTCATGAAAATCTATATTGTTTAATAACTTATATTATGGTTAAAATGTCATTGTTTTTAGGTCATTAGTCCTGTTTCCTTTGTATTCCTTAAGAAGTCTCTATAATATGAATCAGATCCACCTGTGGCACATTCAAATGATTGAACATTAGAAAGGCACACACTTGTCTACATAAGGCCGAGAACGAAACAACAAGTCATGAAACACTGAAACTGAAGAACCAGATAGAAAGATCTTGATCAGGGAGGTAACCAAGAATCATATGGTCACTAACACAATTTCAATGTTTTGAGAGCACCTGCCAGAAGGTCGACCCCGTCTGCAGCCTTCCAGAAATCAAGCCTTTATGAAAGAGTGGCTAGATAAAAACCACCCTGAGTAAAAAGCATTTTTAGCATAACATGCTGCCTTTAGGTCACTGAGAGTGTGGGGAAAAAGATTATCTGGTTTGATCAGGCCTAAATCTGACTATTAGGCCTGAATGCCACCATATTACTCATCATCTAGCTAATACCATCCATATGGTGAAGCATGGCGGTCGGAGTTTCATGCTAAGGGGATGCTTCTCAGTTGCAGACTCTGGGATACTTGTCAATATTAAAATAATAATAAACAAAGAAAAATACCAAGAGGTCCTTGTAAAATGATCCAGAGTGTACATGTTCTCAGCGGTGGCGAGATCCTGTTTGTTTCTGCACAACAGCTGTGCCTGCAGCACAGCCAAGACAACACACGTGGCTTTGGGCATTCTTGTGAATGTCCTTGATTGGCCCAATCAAAGGCTGGACTTGATCCCTATTGAACATTTGTGGGGAGACTTGAAGATAACTGTTAACTGATAACACTTTGCATACAATCTGACATATTTTGAGCGGATACACATACGAAGGAATACTGCCCACATCCAAGTGAAAAATGCTAGTAAAGACTTGAATCTGCGACCGTGCTCTGTAGTCATGCATCTGACCTCGAATAGGTTTTATAGACTCTGGACATAGCCCACATGCATTTATTAATTATCACAACTTGTACTCTTAAAATGACACCCGGCACAACCAGAAGAAGACTGGTCACTCCTTCGAGCCTTGGTTCTTCTCTGGATTTCTTTCTCAATGTCATCCCCTTTAGGGAGTTTTTCCTAGCCACTTGGCTTCAACACTGTTGTTGCATGCTCCCTGGGGTTTCAGGCTTGGTGTTTTGTAAAAGCACTGCTTTTACAACTGCTGATGTAAAAAGACCTTCATAAATACATTTGATTAACAAAAGCTTTTACAGTATTTATGTACACAAGATATTACAGGGGGTGTTTTCTTCAATATATTGTCAAACATATTATTGTCACTATGGGTTATTGTGTGTAGATTGATGGCCATTATTGATCAATTATGAAGGAACACAAGAACCATAGAGATAATGAAGGGGTCTAAATACTTTTCAAAGGCACTGTATGTAATTTCTATGTGAAGCCAACCTAGCAGCTGAACGGTTGTCTGGCCAGTCTGTTCAAGAAGACCTTATCCGGCATGTCGTAGACTCTCATTAAAAACCATTTCATGTGCTTTGACAAAGGTTAACAAGTGCCCTTTTTTCAAATGGACTTTTATAGACCCTTTCAACATAATCACTCAATTACTGATTTAGCTTGGATTATTATAATGGCATCTCGGTGTACAATCGGGGCAACGTGTGTTGAATCCTGTCAATACCCCTTCAGATAGGGGGTAGGCAGAGGGGAGAGGGGCTGAGGGGAGGGAGGACCAAGGGATTTTGGGGTGGACAGAGTTAAGGAGGGAACCAGTGGCCGATTTACTACATTGTCACAAATGAAAACATGTCCATCCTCTGAAAGTCTACTGAGAAGCACCAATGAATCTCAGCATAGAAAACAACCATGCAAACAATACACCAAGAAAGCTGCCAAAATGCTTTAGCTTTGTTTTAAAATAAAACTGGGAAACTTTCTTTACAAGTTAAAATATATATATATATATTTAATTAATAATATACATATTTGTAGGACATTGCATCTTAAATTATGTTCTGCAATCTTCATGAATTAAACAAGAGATCAGACCTGGATTAGATCAGAGAAATTACAAGTGTTAAATTCCACAAGGGACCCGGTATCTCCGGCTGGGTGTCCTTGTGTCTGTGTCCCTGAGTGCACCCCACTGCTCCTCTGACTGCAGGGGGGATAGTAGAGCAGAAGTGGAATCCGCAGTATGCTGATTTATTACACTCTCACTCTCCATCACTTAAACGCGGCTGGCCTGCCTTCCCTTGCACCAGAGGCGTTCAGATGTATGGAAGCCCTACCTGGAACTCATGCACAACAAAGCAATCGCTAAACACGCACACACTGGGTGCTCCACTCCCCGCACCAAGGCCAGGGCGTCTTTTAGCAGCTCCGCTGGACTGAAGAATGAGACAGATTAATCAATGCTTCTGAAAATAATCTCTTGGCCAATACTTTAGAGACCTAGGTCTGAAACTCCGATAACCTCCACGTAGATAAGATGAGCCACCACCAACACTGTGAGCAATCTCTCAACCTTTTCAATGAGAGTACCAAAAGGGATTGCTGCAAAAGAGCACAACATATGTACCGTGCATTTTGTCATTTCAAATGATCTATAATTACAATCGTTCTGTCATATTGCATTACTGAGACCTGAGTGAATATGTATTGTAAGCAAACTTGTAACAGATAATAATGTAAAATCAATATTTGATTATCTACCACAACTCCAATTCCCATACCTCATTAGGACTAAGAATGTAACCTTTGCCTCTGGGATACATTTTGAAATGAACATCCCTGACTGTTTATCATACTGTAGCCTACACCAGATAAAAACGATTGTGATAAAATAGTATTAAAGGGTCAAACTGGTATTCAGAATGTTGAATCATGGCCGAAATGCATTTGCCAGTTTTATTTCCCCAAAATATATGTTGTTTAAATGTCTGATAAAGCAGGAGACCAACAGGAGAGACAGATTTGAAGAGAGATTGAAAGACAGAGGTGGTTGGAGATGTCTAGTAGACTCATACAAAGAAACTTAGATTGAAAGGGTGACAAGATGCTAAGACTGCAATTAAATGAACCAGACAGACACCATGATAAACAATAAGTGCAGCAGAAATATAGTCTGATACGACTCTGGCCCTGAATCAAAGGCGTGAGAGGTATAATATCATCAGGAAATGGATAAGGCTGTTTTACTGTGTAAGCTACCCTCCGATTGCATTTTCTACATCAAAGACTACCTTTGAGAAGATGGATGGGAGGACGTACAACTGAATATATCCAGACTACGAGCACCTCAGATAAACAGAGTGGATTGAATCACAATGAAGACCTGTGGTACGGGGCATTTGATAAATACTCACTATCAGTGTGAATCTATATGAATGTTGTTTTAGCATGTTTAATCTTTTTGTATTGTTTTGCTCATTCCAATTCCAGCTGCACATGCCCATTAAACTTAATACATAATTAAAGGTACAATGTTACTTTTCACAAAAGCAATGGAACGGGTGACCAGGTAAGATCATTAAATTTGCAAGGTTTAATAAGCACACACCCTACATTAATAAAAAAAAAAATCCAACTTACCAATGATTTTAATTTACCATATTAAAGAACTTTTTCTCCATTAAAAAATGACAGCATGAGGTAGTCGTGGAACATATTGCAATTAACAGGTGTCCCTGGTTTAAAGTTCATTTGTGGATTTTCTTTCCTTCTTAATGAATTTGATCCAATCAGATGTGTCGTGACACGGTAGGGTTGCAATACAAAAGACCATCATTATGTCTGAACTGTAGTCGTCCATAATATGGCAAGAATGTTTGAAATAAGCAAAGAAAATAAACATTCCATAATTACAAGACATGAAGGTCAAGCATAGCTGGTTCAAAATGTAAAGAACTTTGAAAGTTACTTTGAGTGCAGTTCCAAAAACCATCAAGCCCTTTGATGAAACTAACTCTCATTAGGACCACCACAGTAGACTGCCACCCATTGAGTCTAGCAAAAAACAGTTTGGCACATCTACTCCTCTGTTCTTTGGTCTGGTGAGTACAATTTTGAAATTTGTCATCCCAACTGCAGTGTGTTTGTGAGACGCAGAGTGGGTGAATGGATGACTTAGGCATGTGGGGTTCCCAATGTGAAGTATGGAGGAGGAGGTGTAATGATGTGGAGGTGCTTTGCTAATGAAACTGTTTGTGATTTATTTACAATTCAAGGGCACACTCAACCAGCATTCTGCAGCGATACAACATCCCATCTGGTTTGAGCTCAGTGGGACTATCATTTGTTTTTCAACTGGACAGTGACCCAGTGACTCTGTAATGGCTAATTGATAAAGAGGTACTGTATATATTTTTTTTAAATAAATACTTAATACCAAAATACACGTCTTTACTTAGAGCACGGGTGTCAAACCGGTTCCACGGAGGGCCGAGTGTCTGCAGGTTTTTACTCTCACCTTGTACTTGATTGATTAATTGTATCACTAATTGGTTAGGTTCTACCCTCACCTGGTTGTGTAGGTCTGGACTGGGAACCAGTCAAGAGAAAACAAAAACCTGCAGACACTCGTGCCCCTCTGTGGAACCGGTTTGACACCCCTGACTTAGAGTTTCAGGTGCCTAAGACTTTGGCCCAGTACTATAAATTGAATGACAGTATGCTGTGAATGTGCAATATAAAAAAACTGTCTGTCTTGAGTTCAAAAGGTCCTGAATCAAAATGTGAAAATTCATTCAAATGTCTTAAACAGTAAAATTTCAAAAATTTCTTGTAAACTAAATAACAAGCTTGAAGCGATAAGAAATAATGTAATGTCTCAACGCTTTTTTATATTAAAGATACAGTTATTAACTTATTGTCACGGTTATGGGGCAGGAAAAGTGTCTCAGAACTGAAATAAGGCTACATTCCTTTTATTCGTTCTTCTTCGACAGCAAACCCCAAACGTTGGCAGGGGCAGCACAAACAATGTAATAACTGAAAGTTGAGAAACAAAGCTGGTAAACAACAGGAGATCCACATTTAGAGGCAACGCAGGGCAGCTGACCTAGATGGAGATGGCTAGGGGCATCGGTCAGGACCTGACAATTATCCTGGTTACTGAAGGGGCAGTGGTTTCTCATTTAAAATAGAAAACAAGTAGCCTATTTTGCATCATAGACTCAGCCAATTTGAATAGCTTGTTTAACATGATTTTGAATGTGTCTCAAGCAAACACAATGCTTGTTTAGATCATAGAAGGCTTGGCCCACAAAACATATACATGTTTAGCCAGATTTTCTATTGCAGTTATGCTAATTATCATTTTTCACTTCCTTCAGTGTGAATACAAAATTGGAAAAAAGCTAGTAGACAAAGGGCTTGATTAATAAGTCTATCTTCAAAATGATATATCTTTGTTCTTCAACTATGTATGACAATGAAACAAAGCCAATGAGGAAAATAAGGCTCAATGTGCAATGAATCATTAAATACACACTGTCTTTACTTAACTCTGAAGAGCTAATGAACTTTTCTCAGTGTGCACAATGAATTTAGTCTGGCATGCCGGCTGTCATTTAGATGGACTGTTTATCTGTGGTGTGTCTGTCATGGGCCAGATGTAAAGTGACAGCATCCCTCACTCTCATGGGTGTGTTGTGTTCTGCTGACAGATTTCACACACAAATGTTTTAATTGTTTAAGGCAACTGTTCTCCTGTGAACAAGGCTACTACAGCTTAGTGACAGGTTGCATTGGGATAACAGGGAAATTGGGAAATTGGGAAATATTGTATAAATCGTAAGATCTGATAAATATATTCTTAGAGCCATTAATCACTTTTTCTAGACAATGAGTCAAAAGACAGAGCCTTATGGGAGCTTTAACTGCCAACCATACAGTCCTACCCTAAGGATAAACATGAGTAATCCAAATGAAACATTTAAAAGTTTACAAAGTTTAATAAATGATGCATAAACCACAAAGATGGACCTCAGGTAAGATGAAAAGCAACTTATTTATTATTAAAAGAGGTCATTAATAAACTCCCATACAGACACATAATCATTCAAAATGTCACAGCAATTAGCCCAACTGCCAGATGGAAATACCAATGCTAGCCTGATTCCCTTTATGTTGTATTATCTTTGACAAAAAGGCAACTTTACAATATATATATGTATAAGAGTGCCATTAGTGTATAGAGATTCTCAGCTTCTGTATTTATTATTGGGATACTGTATGTTTTGTCTGTATTTGATGTGGTAACTTTCCTCTTTGTATTTGTGTTCATGTCATTCGGCTAAGTGTGAATGTCCACTAAATGGAAAGCTGAGATCAAAGAGAGGATTTTTTTGGCTATGATGGACAGCTTATAGGCTCAGTTTTCCGACCATTTTTCTACATTTAGTTTTTTATACTACCCTAATAACATAATAGCTAACAAATAAGTTTCGTCATTTTGCAGGCCTAAAAGAATGGTACTTACTGGTCCAGAGGTGTTTAATATGTGTCTCATCTGCCCGTTTTGGTGTACAAGCCAGGACATGTGTGCTGGTCTCTGTTGTTATAATAAATACATTTGCCTCAAGAACTCATAAAGCCCGCAATAATGGATTTTCCACAAAATGTATTTCACATGTTTAGACTATCAGAACTTAATTAGCGTACTTTTCATAATTAGTGTAAATTTACAATAAAACAGTGTGTTTTAAACCCTTTAAAAACATTTATGAATATATATAGGGTAATGAATATATACATTTTTTTAAATTTCTATCAATAAAATGTATCAACCCTATAACGAAATCTCTAGAACTTGTCAAGCTAGAGACCAAACCAAATTAGTTTCACATGACTCAATATAGTATTCCTAATTCTTTGTTCACCATGGCAAAAACAAAAAAATACATTAATTTGCATAATTAGCATGAATTAATCCTACAACAGTATTTCTTTATCTTTTTCACTTCTATTTAAAAGGGATTTTATTCTTTTGATCATTTGGATTCATCGAGTTTTTACAAAAAACTTATAAGGTCTGCCTCCACCGTACATCCTTGGCCTTCCCATCAGGCTGAGAAACTGAAAGTCTCTCTAGGTATCCTGACCCGTGCCTGCCTGACCACGTCTCTGGATTATCCTCTTGTGTGCTTGGGCCTCTTGTCTACCTTGATACCCAGGTACCAACCTTCTGCCTGTCCTTCTGCGTCATGCCTGCCTGTCCCTTGATATATTGTTGTACCTTCCAAATAAACCTTCTGCTCTCTGCGCCTGGTCCCAGCCATCCTTCTCTGTGTGCATTCATTACATAACTGTTGGACAACGAATGTCATTTACTTCCCCACTTGTTGACACAATTCACTTGATGACTGACAAAAAACATTTTTACAACAGAGAAGCCATCAGCAAGGCCCTTAACTCGGCTCTTATATATTCTTTCATCAAATAGCCAAACCAGATTATATATATTATTTTGACGAATATATATTACTTGGTCCAATTAGTAATAAAATGTGACTTTTTACTACAAAGCCATTTTTATGCTGAATAAATCATGAAAGAAGCTGCTAGCAATGTCAACGCTTTGAACGCGTCAGCACAGCTTAGGAAGGAGGAAGGAGGTTGAGTGGAACCAATCGCTGGAACATCACAAGAACTAATTTCAATTAAGAATAAAATATTCTGGGAACTATAACATTGAGTTGAAAACCATTGCAATTTGGATGTTGTTCTCCAGTTTTTTAACTGGAGAACAATAACTGCTAAAAAGTCTTAGAAACACCAACAGGCAAACACATTTATCATAATGAACTTGACAAGCTAAGCAATTATAATGAAATTCACATTTTAATATTTTGTTTAATTATGCTTTCATTCAGGTACAAGAACGTTTAGTTAGCTTTTGCTAATGGACTTTTGATAATAGCTTTGCTAATTTGCAGATAGAAATACAGATTTTTTAAAGGTAATTAAGATATGATTCATGTTCTGCTTTCAGATAGAACAGGTAACATCAAATCTTGGAGAGATACAAAAGGTTCTCCAAAACTTTCTGGCAAAGAAAGTACACACTGTTTTAAGAATTGACTGGTTGAGAGTTGAACTGCATGCTGATCTCAAAGACTCTTTTTATGGACTTTAAATGACTGTCCTTTAGTACTGAAAGCAGCTAAATCTGTCACACATAGCTTACACCCTGGTGCTTTTAATGCTGTTCATACCTCTAAATCTGGTATGGCTAAGAATATATAAGTGAATAGCTATTACAGTTAGTATGGGGTGATAGGATACTCATGATGTAATAGTCTGAATTAATGACTTCCATAGTGCAAGTGGTGCATACAAAATGTGGGGCAGAGACAAGCACAGACAAACAGTATGTGTGAAACCCAAACACATACACACACCACAGATCCTTTTAATACCAATGTGTCTTTTCAATACCAATATCAATAACCAGCACATAAAAACTAATGTCACAGAGAATGAAGGTAAACAATTTAGAAAAACTTATCTCTGCATACCAAAGATTCTGACATAGCCCTATCATTTTCTGATCAGCACTGTATAGCATTACCAAGCATGCATAAAATACTGTTATCCCCAGGCTTAAGTAACATTGATGTCATTGCAGACTTTTCCTTTGACCCCACACCGCCAACATCTCACTCAACCTGCACACCAGAAGGATTACAGCAGAATCACCCTTTTATTCTGTCCAGCAATAATCAGCAAACTGACAGCCACCTTGTAACATCGAGGGACATTACTTTCCCAAGTTCTGTGCATTTACTGCTGCCATAAATATAGGGGTTTATTCTGGGTGAGAAACACTGAGGAATATTCCATGATTTCCTTAACAATTCTTATGTATATTATTTACGCGATTTATGTAGTAAATATTATGTAGTCCAGCAATTATCTATTTTCTATGTATTGATTGGAGATTGTGTTGCACTTGTACTCACAATTATTTTTACAATTGTGATCTGCATTGTCCTCATGGTATTGTAATGCATAGTATATCTAATGAAATGCTTTACAAGTATACATCTTTGGGACTATCTACACATTTTGAGTTAAGATATATTCCCTGCTGTTGTGTTTGTTACCCTACAGCTAATATGACTGTATGCTGGAGTAAAGTTTAAACAAAAGGCTCAGGTAACGTGTACTGACTATATGATATTATTATTACACTAACATACAATACAATACAGAGGAGCAAGCTTTAGCAGTAGAAGAGGGATCATTTCACAGTGGAATACGGGTCATTTAATATTATCATCATTAGCATTACTTTTAGCATTCCACCAATGAGTGGGTAGAATTAAGTAAGCACAGCAGACTGAACAGAACTGTCATTAACTCAGACAGCTGTAGGAGTCTGGTCTGGATAGCAAATTAACTCAGCATGCGCAACGAAGGACTGTTTAAAAAGCTGATCCAAGATAACAGCAGTTCAAGCTATTTATTTTTTGTTAAGAGTTATTAAATATAAAAAAGGTAAATTATACTGTACCCAGTAAAAACAAACCCTTATTATGCAGATTATAGCCCTGTACAGATGAAACTGTAATGTGGTCATAAAGCAAATATCACTACGATATTTTCCAATGATACCCAGACTACCTGGCTGTACAGAAATAATCTAACTAGATTTCATCATCATTGACAGTCCTTTCATCCTCTGTTCAACAATGCCCAAGAGAGGACTGTCAGTGGAGAGAAGTTGTTTAAATGAGAGAACTGTAAGCTAGGGTTGGTGTTCTGGACAAGGTTTGAGAAATCAAAGTACTGCAAAAAGCAATGAGTAGTTGGATTGTAATAAATGTGCGCACCTCTGAAACAGAAAATGAATATAAACCAGTTTTTTACAATGCATCTCTCAAAGGAAATGCTTAGGACTAAATATGCGTAATCGTGGGTCATACTTGATGGTGGGAGAAAAAAGAGTGAGAGAGAGCAGCAGATTTAGCAAAAGATCACTTTCGAAATTCGATTCCTTGTTGAATTTGTCCTAGTCCGTAAAACGTCAATAGTCCTTGAATACTAGCCACTTAAGCTAACCGTGTAAGCAAATTGCATTAAAGTAGGCTTGTATCTTGCTATGACACTGGGGATGAGAATGATAGATGGCTATAAAACTGGACTCTGGCCCTGAGGCTTGTTGGTTGCATCCCAGTTGAAGGCAAAACCTTGAGCCAGTATAGCTCTTTCCTATGTTTTTCCAAATAGAAATTAGGATATTTTCAAATATTTATATGATTTTGCGATCTATAAATGTTGTTATTGAAAATACACCCAAAGAAATTGAAGCACCCTCAAAGTAATTATTGAATCACGGAAGTGCCATTTTAGTATCCTGTTGATGTATCATTTTAGAACACTTGAAGTTGGAGACGTTAAAACATTGTTCTTTGTGTAGATTCTGAGGAATAATGAAGGATAGATGCTGTAAAAGGTAAATGGAGCACACAGTGGGGACTAAATTATGCTGTCATAGGCACACAGTCAAAACCTCTGTTACATAATAATGTAAATAGTTGTCAAATCCTTTATGATTTATTTATATGAATAGGCCCATTATGTAAGTACTGAAGTTTAATTTTATATCTTTGGATGTTTTTGCTGCATTACATTCAGAAATGTTCACTGCAAAAAAAATGCAACATTCGTATAAGATGAGCTCCCAGCTTATACAAATGTTGCAGTTTTTTGCAGCCCGGTGAGGGTGCTACAAGTTGTTACTAGCTGCAATGCAATACTGGTGACAATGACATTTTGAACATGTATATTGTAGTTGACAGTATCATACTCTAAATATTACCTTAACAAAGTTAGAGGTACCTTACAAAATATTGTCTAAAATATTATCTAAATCGAGGCACATTTTGCAGATGTGCAGATTTACAATCTTTCCCCAATGCATTTCCATTACATTTCCATTGTTTGGGCAGAGTTTCACCCTAACCCAACCTCTTTACCACCTCTATGCCCCGTGTTGATAATGGAGTGGGGTCATCGAAGGGTTAAACATGATTCATGCAAATTCCTTTTGAGTAAACCATAAAGAGATTTGCAAAAAAAAAATCCCACCAATGTGCAATGCCAGTAACAGTAACAGATAATAACAAAAAACAACTCAAATGAAAAAGGGACCATTCACCTACTGTCAGCTTATCATGTCAATGTGGTGAGGAATTAACATCCCGTCAAGACACAGGAAACAAGACAGAAGCGATTGTTGCTGCAGGCACTCATTTAGAAGAGAGAAAATAAACCCAGAAAAATAATGCATGTCTGTAGTCAATGAGTATTACTTCTCTGATCATCATCATTAGCTACACTGTATTTCTAACAATTTGACCTGGATCTACATACATCCTTATATTTTCTTTGTAAGACATGGCATTGTTATCTAAATACATCCCATTACATCATCCTAAGATAAAAGACAAGCTACTGCTAAGACAGTGGAGAATGTTTGTGAAGGTAATTTTGACTTCTAATTGAGGGAGAACATTTGCAGTCTTCGTAATCTTTGCCTATAATTTAGTGAGGTTTCTTCCACTTAATTCCCATTAGAGTTCTAATTAGTCCCTGAACCTCCATTGCTTCTAAGCTGAGCAGGTGAGTTACGTCACGGAACAAAGTAATCGAGAGGAGTGCTGTGAAGGCTTACAGGGTCGCTGCCCATTACCAGGGAGTGAACTATAGGCTTTGTAATAAAGGACAGTGGTTAGTGTCTAATGGCCAGTGATTTTAAATGTTATTCTAGGCCTTTCACAGAAACCATCCAAATTCAGAATCTTAATTTGAAGAAGTATACGGTTCAACTTATGAAGGCTGTTAATTGCTGCAGTATGCCCCAACTTTTAGCTATTTTATGATATTTAAAAAAGCCTGGTGCCAACCAGTACAGGCTATCTTTCACCACAGCTAGCAGATTAATGCTGAGTGAGGTGCTAAACTCAACACATGACAAGAAACAATGCATTCACACTTTTATTTGATAGAGGCAAAATACAATATACCTAACCATATGCGGCTTTAGTTAGTGCTGGTGGTTGATTGAGCACGTTTTATTGTTTATAAAAACATTAACAGGGTACAATTTAGCACTGGACATATTTTGAAAATGTTGGTTTGATGGCAGTTTGTTTGCACAAGTTTTATCTATATATCAAGCTGCACTTTTTAACTAACAAAGAAGATGATGGTATAGTTGGAATATACTATTAAGCAAAAATAGTAAACTGTATCACTTTGAATTACCTGTTCCTCAGGAAAAAAAACGGTATCAAAATGCCATCAATGGCCTTCCTGGTGGCCCAGGAGTGTGTGGTACTACATTGTAGTATTGATGCAGCACTACACAGCAGGTTGTATCCCCTAGTGGCCCAGCAGTGTGTGGTACTACATTGTAGTATTGATGCAGCACTACACAGCAGGTTGTATCCCCTAG